>VNJZ01004228.1:0-131882 GCA_008042795.1 Drosophila asahinai | reverse complement strand
TGGCGGAGCAGACCAACCAGGAGATCGAGCAAACAAAGCGGTTGTTGGCGGAGCAGACCAACCAGGAGATCGAGCAAAAACAGCGGTTGTTGGCGAAGCAGACCAACCAGGAGATCGAGCAAACAAAGCGGTTGTTGGCGGAGCAGACCAACCAGGAGATCGAGCAAACAAAGCGGTTGTTGGCGGAGCAGACCAACCAGGAGATCGAGCAAAAACAGCGGTTGTTGGCGGAGCAGACCAACCAGGAGATCGAGCAAACAAAGCGGTTGTTGGCGGAGCAGGCCAATCAGGAGATCGAGCAAACAAAGCGGTTGTTGGCGGAGCAGACCAACCAGGAGATCGAGCAAACAAAGCGGTTGTTGGCGGAGCAGACCAACCAGGAGATCGAGCAAACAAAGTGGTTGTTGGCGGACCAGGCCAAACAAGTGTCCACCTTACAGAATGCAAACGTCGTGTTAAACAATTGCCTGCAGTCAGAGGTCGCCAGGAGGAACGAGGAACAGATCACAGCCAAACTATTGCTTCGTGTGGAATCCTTGGAGCGTCATCTGACCGAGATACAAACCGCCAGGGAGAAACAGGTCCAATCCCAAACCCAAACTCATGAGTCCCCGATAGAATCCCCCAAGACGGAGGTCACTCTCGATGAGTTGCTACAGGAGAACGCCAGATTTAAGGTTGAGCTCCTCAACCTAGAGGAGAAGAATCGCGAGCTCCTGGATAGGACCACCAGCATCGAACAGTGGATAAAAGACCAGGATCTAAAGGAGCATCCCAAGCTAAATAATTTGGAATCGACCCATGTAAGTAGTCATTGTAGACCTTTTGTAGTTCCCCGAGAACTCTCAGGTCATTCTGACTTTCAGCTTTCCTTAGCTTTGGTCTGAGTTTGAAAAGCCTAAGCCGAATGGCTTTGGGTGGCCTGCGTGAGCAGTCCTGTTGTAGACGATATTTTAAAGTTCAAAGATTACCTAATATAAGTTAATTTTTAAATATACTTTCCCATCCTTATCTCCCACAAAATCACAAAAATCACACCTGCCATTGCTGGCTGAAGACACAGACATCCATTTCATACAGACCCCCACTGCATCGTCGATCAACTGAACCCTTCTTCAATCTAACATCGTGACTTTCATAGAGAAGTAACGAGCACCAAGGCAAAGCCGTCAAAAATTGTTTTTTCTTGGAAGAAGATTTTTGCATATTTCAGGTAAAAATGATTCAAATGTATTTTTCATATATAATTTAACATTTTTCTCCGATTTCAGTTTGCCACCTTTAATAATCGATCAACTGAACCTTTTTTCAATTTAACATCGTGACTTTCATAGAGAAGTTACCAGGGCCAAAGCGAAGCCATCAAAAATTTGTTTTTCTTCGAAGAAGATTTTGGCATATTTGAGGTAAAATTGATTAAAATGTATTTTTCTTATATAATTTCAAATTTTTCTCCGTTTTTAGTTTGCCACCTTTAATAATTTAATACAGATGTCAGCAGTGTGACCAGCTCAAATAAATTAAATGCTATGAAGGTTGAGAGCTTTAAAAGGATTTTTTTTGATTTTTTAATTCTTAATAAACTCTTAATAATAATATCTAATCTAATAAATTCTTAAAAATAGCCCCATCTTTTCTTTGGCAAGCTATTCTTAATAAACTATAAAATGTTTTATGTTATTTAATGAGGTCTTATAGGCACTAAATATTTATGGAATTTAATAAAGGTGCTAAAAATGTATCGTCCCCGCCAAAGCTTATGAGACTACCTCATATTATTGTATCATGGGCGGGCGAACAGTTTGCCATTCGCCCCGAAGGACTTACGTACAAATTACTTGCCAGTATTTTTGGCGCTTCAGCTGCGGTCACATTGCAGCGCACACATGTGTTTTGAAAACTAACAAATCCGATTTTGCACATATTCTGGCCGAGATTTGGCGCAACCATGACCAAGGACAACAAACGGAAGCTGCTGGCCCAGCGGCACGTCTCTTCGCGCATGAACTTCCTGTTCCAGGCGTCGCATCTGATGGCGGCGAGCCATCAAACCAAGCTGGCCGCTTACTACGGCAAGCTCTGCCGCAATGTGGGCACCAAGGCGGTAACGCGGATGTAAGTGGGGCTTCCCTGGGCATTCAGGGATTAGGAACTCATTCTAATTTATGCTTCCGGATTGCAGGGCTCCCGCTTTGAAGCGTTCGCTGTGCCGCCGGTGTTCGCTGCCCCTGATTCCGGGCGTAAATACGGAGCTGCAAGTGGCGGTGGCTCCACCTCAGGATGGGGAAGGGACTGCAACCAACGGAGACGCAGCAAAGACCAAGAAGAAGCGACATCGACGACTCCGAAAGAACCGGAAAAAGGCGGAGTCAAAGGAGCAGCCTGTCAATCCCCCTGAGTCCCAGCCAGAAGAAGTCCCTCCCAACGCTCTTTTTCTGGAGTGCTCGCTCTGCCAAGGCCGGCGCAGCTTTCCCGTGGACAACCAAAGAGAATGCTGGCTGGAACAGCCACAGGCTGTAGTCCAAGTACTCTCTCTGCCGGCAGAGAACGACGGCCAGCAGCAGCAGCAGCGATAAGCTTATCTCCGCACAGCACTCTGCGTTTGATAATCTTCCGCGGGAGCGCCAGAGCCGAGGCAGTTGAACCCGGAATGCTGAGCTGTAGACACCTGATTGGCCACCTCCGTCGGCAGGCGAGCACAGCGGCGGCTCGCGTGTTGGCTCCCGGCTACGTGGAAGTGCAGGAGGAGAAGGGCACAGCCCTCAAGTATCCGCAGGTGTGGCTACGGGACAACTGCCAGTGCCCGGAGTGCTTCCATGCCGCCACCAGAGCCAGGAAGAGCCACTGGGAGCGGGGGCCCGTGAACGTAGAAGTGGCCAAGGTGGACTACAACCGGGAACAGCAGCAGCTGGAGGTTATCTGGCAGGACAAGCACAAGAGCTCCTTCGACATTGCCTGGCTAAGGGAAAGGGACTTTGGAGAGGCAACCAGACAACGCTATCTGGACGAGGTGTACAAGCCACCCGCGCAGCTCTGGGGCAAGTCGGAGTTCGAGGCTGTGCGCAAGGAGTTTCGCTACCAGGACGTGATCCAGCAGGATGCCGTGCTAAAGGCCTGGCTGGAGGCACTGGCCGTTCAGGGATTCGCCATCCTCAAGGAAGCACCCGATGACATCAATGTGGCAAAGCATCTGGCCGAGCGGATTGGCTACATCAAGCGCACCACCTACGGGTAAGGATACACTTTATTTAGTCTAAATTAGAGGAGGAAAAATTCGATTGGAATATCGATACTATCGATTCTTTTTATTTTCGGTCTAACATCGATTCTATTTTGGCAGAATCGATGTATCGATCGATCGATTGCAATATCGATACTATCGATCCTTTTTTTTCGGTCCAACATCGATTCTATTTTGACAGAATCGATGTATCGTGAACCATTCATCTTTTGGATCATATTTCTATTTTTTATGTTCTGGAAACTTAATTTATATGCCCTTTTTATGTTATAAAAACGAATTCTTGTGGTATTTATGTTTTAAAAACTTATAACTTTTCTTTATTTAAACTAAAGAAATGATTTATCTATAAATTAAAAAAAAATATTTTCTTTTTTCGATATAATCGATTTAATCGATGTTTTTTTCTAAAAGATCGAAAAAAATCGATGCACTGCGAATTGATTTTTTCCCAGCTCTAGCCAAAATAGTCCACAATGAAGAGCCTCCACTTGCCAAGCGCCATTATCTGGCTGCAATCTAGCGAATATTATCACGATCGTATGATTATTACAGCCAGAAACGGCCCATGTTTGTTGTAATTTGAGAGCCACCTGGCTGGCGCTATCTTCCTCGTTCCCTGCTCTTGATAGGAGCTTGCAGATAGCACTTACGATAGTAGGGAAAGAAAGCTTAAGTGGCTTAAGTGAAACCCCCTCTCATCTTTCTCCGTCCTCCGCAGGGATGTCTTCGAGGTAAAGTCCAAACCGAATGCCGGGAACTACGCCTACTTGATGGTCCCACTGCCGCTGCACACGGACATGCCGTACTACGAGTACAAGGCGGGCATCAACATCCTGCACACCCTCGTCCAGTCAGCGTCCTCGGGCGGCGCCAACACCCTCACCGATGGCTTCAATGTGGCCTCCGAGCTGCGACGCCAGCATCCGGAGGACTTTGAGGTCCTGCGCTCGGTGCCCGTCAACTGGTTTGACATTGGACACGATGGCGATGCGGCGCGACCCTTTCACAGCCTCTGGCGGGCGCCGGTGATCTGCCTGGATGTGGACGGGCGCTTTACCCGGATCAATCAGAACACAACCAAGCGAGATAGCCGGTTTACGGTGCCGCTGGAGCAGGCTGTGGCCTGGTACCGGGCCTATGACAAGTTCCTGGAACTCGCCCACTCCGAGGCGGTGGAGTTCAAGACGCAGGCCGGCGATGTGTTTGTTTTTAACAACCTCCGCATGCTGCATGGTCGGACGGCCTACGAGGATGCGCCGGGCAACAAGCGGCACTTGGTGGGCGCCTACGTCGACTGGGACATTATCTACTCCAAGCTGCGAACGCTCAAGTTTCCGAATGCCAAGGATTAGGCCTAAGGAGAGCTCTATCTCACAATGTACCGCTGACTTTTCATGGAAAATTAAATGACATTTGCTTATAAGTGATGTTACTGTTTATTTGAGTTGCTTTTCTGATTATTTTCTCAATATTCTAGCATCTTCCAGCATCGCAGGTCACGAAAGCGGGTTCAGGACACTGGAAATGGAACGGAAATTAGAATGGGGCAGGAAACAGTGGGATGGCATACCCACAGGACTGATCCCGCTTCCGACCGATTCTGTACGCCTGATTTGAACTGAAACAGCGAATTTGGGGCATGAATTCCGGTTGCGTGTTGCTTTTTCCAGTTTTGAAGAGTGTCTTGCGATTCCAGGAGGCCCCCAGCAGGCCGAGTTCCTTCTAGCTTTCCTTTCCAGCCAACAATTTATCACTCACGAGCTCTTCAATGTTCCCTAAAGCGAAACTCTGCAAATTGAAAATAAACCGCCGAAATTGAAAGGGCAAAAGGGAAGGAAACAACGGGATACATACGCACAGAACTTGGGCCGCTTCCGGTGTATTTCTTTCTTATTTTTTTTTAGATTTTTTAGGCGCTTGTTTTACGTGAGTTTTCTCGCGGCATCCGTCGCACTGAAACCCAACTGGCACAGGCGGGAAACCGCCAACGACCCAGAAGGTCAGTTGCTGAAAACTGCGGGAAATTGTACATAGTGAAAATTCGAATAATTAAAACTTACCATAATTTTGTCCAATTTGATTGAACAATATTTTCACAAAACTTGAGCACAAAATAAATGTAACTTTATTACCAATTTAGGTCTGAATGCGACGACTGCCGAAAGAAAACTGATATTTTTAGTTGACTACAAAACTGAGCTGACAGGTTATACAGTTTCAGGCCAGAGCCTACTTTGATCCCAGTTTTTTTACCTCAAATACGTAATTTAAACAAAATACTTTCGGTACCCATTTGGAGTTGGTGGAAAATTCAAATTCTACCGCCCATCTTTTTCTAGTATCCTAGTATTTTTCTAGTATTCTTTCCTCCCACTATCGGTGAATGGCTGGGAAGAGGAAGCATCGCCAAATCTGGTCACTCTGCAGCCAAGGCATTTATTTCGCACGCAAAATAATACACAGAAACCGACAAATTACTGCCGTAAAATGCAATCCTCTGGGCTTAGAAGAGCCTAACTAAGCATCCGGATAGTGTGAGTGAGGGATATATAGAGCGAGAGAGAGTGGGAGCCCCGAGTCCAAGTCCGAGCCCGCCAGCGAGTGCGAGCGAGCGAGAGGGAGAGATTTTGAGAGGGGAGCCCTCCGGTTCTCTGAATGATCCTGTTAATTCGCCAGCAATGATGCCCTACAATGTTCGAAGCGCCGGCGGCGGTAGCGTCGGCGGCATACTCCGCAAGACTGGAGCGGGCGGATCCGCCATGGTATCCACCCTCCATGCGTCCGCATCCGCTGGCCACAGCAACGGCCATAGCTCTGCGTCAGCCGCCAGTCTGGAGGCCCGCCAACCGCCGCTGGAGCTGCTCGTCTTTGGATACGCCTGCAAGATATTCCGCGACGATGAGAAGGCCCGCGAAATGGACCACGGCAAGCAGCTGATCCCCTGGATGGGCGATGTAAATCTCAAGATAGACAGGTTAATAATTGGGGCTGGCCCCGAACATTAATTATACGATAATCCCGTACGCACACCACTGCCACTGCCACCCACACACCACACACAATCGAACATATCCCAAACAGCTACACCTACACCCACAACACTTCCAACTGCAACTACAACTACACGTGCCCATGATGTGTCCCGTTAGGACGACTTACTACACGGTACAGCTGCGGTCGGAATGCCAGTGCTGGATGTCAGGATGTATGCCATAAAAAATGCCAAGTTTAGCTAAACGAGTGCCAAGGTCAACGACTAGCTGGTTGCATCAGTTGTTAAAGTCAAAGGTCAACCAAGCCGCAGAATGCAACTTGAGTTCTGGGAAATTACGATTTCCGAGAATCGCTTAAAGTTGCAAAAGCGCTGCTAGCATTCTCACCGCAGCTGTACTCATAGAGAGGACTTGAACGGACTGCAGACCGCACACATTCATACTCACCCACAACACACACACAGCCACACATACACACCATTGTAATAACAGCTCTTTTCAGTGCTTCTCAAACTGTAATCTCTATCCATATATACAATTTTGAAACTGTAATTCTTTGACCATTTTATATGTAAACCGATTAACTTTTTAGCCACCGGAGCGGTATGTATGAACGATCTCTCTAGCCTTAAACCTAATCTAATCTGAACCGTATGCATTATATACTATATACTATAATATATATATATATATAAATATTACTATGAATATTGTGTGTGTGATTGCGAGCGGGGGGGACGCGAAGCAAAATGGGGCAGGAGACGCCAGGAGCGCAGCCCCGTCGCCCCCGTTGCTCCGCTCCGTTGTTTGCTTCCGCCCCCGCAAGGCGCGCCGCCCCGCCCCTGAAACTGCCAGTCGATTAATAATGCTTCTTCTCTCCTCTCTGTTTATATTTCTCTGCTTGCTCTCTATTTCGGCACACACGAATTCGAATTGGCATCTGGCCTCGCAGATACGATGTGCGTGGAGCGCTCTGCGAACTGGCGCCACACGAGGCGCCGCCGGGCGGCTATGGCAACCGCCTGGAATACCTCAGCGCCGAGGAGCAGCGCGCGGAGCAGCTGTGCGAGGAGGAGCGCTACCTGTTCCTCTACAACAACGAGGAGGAGCTGCGCCTGCGCCAAGGTGAGTGTGCCATCCAGGGCTATCATACGGTTGCGTCTGCCGTTCAGGGGTGTCGATGGTCCATGTGGGTGAGGGTTATCCTTAGATCATCATCTTAAAATCCCTGCTTAAACAATTGATAATATAGGGGGGAGAAAGACCCTACATAGGTTATAAAGTACAGTTTAATATTATTGCAACATTAATTAGCCAAGAACATTACGTTAAATTAAAAAATATTTAACTTTAAGCTCTTAAAATATGGTTAAAAAAATATGTTCCATTGGGTTTTCTCAATATAAAGTTAAAATACCTTTAACGTGAGAGTTAGCCTTAACCGGACATGGAGAAAGTGGATCTTATGTGACTCTTGCTACATTACAAACGAGTTATGTAACAAGTTCTTTAAGAATTTTTAGTATAAGTAAAGTTTTCAGGATAATCAATACAATGAACAAAGGAGTCTATCGATTATCATCGAAATAATCGAGTTAGCTCTTGATTTTGTACGTAATAATCGAGTTAGGTATCTATTATTGTCATAACAGTCGAGTTAGATATCGATTATTATTGTTATAATAGCTAATTATCGATTATTATCGTAGTAATCGAGTTAGTTATCAATTATTATCGTAGTAATCGAGTTAGTTATCAATTATTATCGTAGTAATCGAGTTAGTTATCGATTTTTACGTATTAATCGAGATAGGTATCGATTATTGTCATAATTGTCGAGTTTATTATCGATTATTATCGTAACAATCAAGTTATTTATTGATTACTATCGTAATAATAGAGGTTATGATCGATTATTAACGTAATAATCGAGTTAGTTGCCGTTTGTATTGCTTTGCCATAAAAATCTTGCCACATTTACAAAATATTATAGCCTATATAGCCCCAAACCCTAGTGCTATCGACACCCCCTATTCCCGGGGACTCCCTCAAATTACGAATTAAATTACAACTACTGAAAGGTATCAAGAAATCAAGAAACGATCAATCAAACCCAAGTATATGCAAGTTAAAACCCAATTGAGTCAAGACAAAAAAAAAACAATGAAATCCAATACCAACCACCGATTAAGACCACCACAAAGAAACCATCGATAATGAAACCGTAACCGTAACCGTCAGTCATCTCCCCGATATTTCCAGAGAGAGTGCCTAGGAGCAGGTAAATACGCAACCTTCACAACCTGACAGATTTAACCATTTCTTCCAGATTAACTTGGCAGATCTACGTGGGGAAGGGTAGTATAGCTACAGTTCCAGTTCCAGCTCCCCCCCTCTCTCTTGCTCTCTCTCTCGTTCGCCATCAACTCGAATACGTTTCTCTCGCTCTGATTCGCATTAGTTAAGGTCGCGGTCAAGGCAACGGCACTAAAGTCCCTCTCTTTCTTCATTTCTCTGCTCTTATTTTGGCGCATCCTGCATCCTGCAGAGGAGGACCTCAAGCGGCTGCAGCAGGAGACCTCCGGTGGCAACTACAGCCAGGTGGGCTTCCAGTACGATGGCCAGGTGGCGGGCGCCTCTTCCGGCATTACCACAACCCCGGCCCAGCTCTCGCCGACCTCCGAGGAGAGCGAGCTGCCCTTCGTCCTGCCGCGCACCCTGATGCTGGCCCCTCCGCTGGGCATGCAACTGGTAAGTGCCAGAGATCCTGCTGGGAAATTTAAATATATGCCTTCGATTTTCCCTCAGCCGGAGACGATGAAGCAGCACGCCATCATCGAGAAGACGGCTCGCTTCATCGCCACCCAGGGCGCCCAGATGGAGATCCTGATCAAGGCCAAGCAGGCGAACAATGCGCAGTTCGACTTCCTCACCCAGGGCGGCTACCTGCAGCCCTACTACCGTCACCTCCTGGCCGCCATCAAGGCAGCCAAGTTCGCGCCGGCCCCAGAGACGCCTCTGGAGCAGCAAAACAATCCCGACCAGGACCCGCAGTTGGGCGAATCACAGAGCGGAGACAGTGCGGGTAAGGTGGTCATCACGGTGCCCACCATCAAGTACAAGCCCTCGGCCAATTGCGCCTACACCCAGCTGATCAGCAAGATCAAGGGCGTGCCCCTCCAGGCCGTCCTGCTGGAGGATGAGAGCAGTAATCCGGGCAACTCGCAGCACTCCAATGGCACCGCCTCGCCCACGCTTAGCTGCCGATCCGAGGGCCATAGCCAGGGTGGTGAGTTCACGCCCGTTCTGCTGCAGTACAACGGCAGTACCTTTACCCACGAGGAGGAGACGACGGTCCAGGAGCAGCCACAGCCAGAGGCGGCGAGTGAGGGGGAGCCGCCGCAGGTGGAGCTGCTCAAGAACACGAGTGCTTTGGCCCTGGCCCAGAACTATAGCTCGGCGAGCGAGGAGGAGGAGGAGCAGCAGCAGCCCCCGAAGAGCAAGGAGCCAGAAAAGGTGGGTAATCCCAGGAATCCTGATAAGTTCTTCCATCTAAAATACATCCCACAACAGCCCGAGCCCGTGCTGACCTTCCCCGTGCCGGAGGAGAGCCTGCGTCACATCATCGACAAGACGGCCACGTATGTCATCAAGAACGGCCGCCAGTTCGAGGAGACCCTCCGCACGAAGAGCGTGGAGCGGTTCAGCTTCCTGCTCCCAGAGAACGAGTTCTACGCCTACTACCTGTACAAGGTGACGGGCGATGTGGATGCCGCTTCCAAGGAGGAGAAGACGCGCAAAGCGGCCGCCGTGGCTGCCGCGCTCATGTCCAAGAAGGGTCTGAGTTTCGGTGGAGCTGCAGCTGCCGCAGCTGGCAATGCTCTGGAAAAGGGTGGGTAAACAAGGAGCTGCTTCTGATCTTGAAATACTAATATTATTTAACCCTTTCTAGCCCCCGTAAGTTTCTCCATTCGCGCCCGGGATGAGCACGCCCCATTGCAACCCACTCTTCCGCAGGAGGCCAGCGACGAAGAGGCTAGTTCGGCTGCTGCTGGAGCCGAGCACGTGCGCCCCGGCATGCCCGACAGTGTGCAGCGAGCCATCAAGCAAGTGGAGACCCAGCTGCTGGCCAGGACTGCCGGCCAGAAGGCGGGCTCCTCGCCGCAGAAGGAGCAGCGGCAAGGTAGGAGTGGCTTAGTGCCATGCAAATTATCAATTAAAGGATTTTTCTCTCCCAAAGCCGAGGAGCGCGTGAAGGACAAGCTGGCGCAGATCGCCCGGGATAAGCTGAACGGGATGATATCGCGGGAGAAGCAGTTGCAGCTGGAAAGGAAGCGCAAGGCCCTGGCCTTTCTCAATCAGATTAAAGGTGGGTCTTCCCTATCCTAAAACCTAAATCTCTTCCATAATTATGACTTTCCTTAGGCGAAGGTGCCACTGTGGGCGGAGCCGTGGCTGGGGCCGCTCCGAGCGCCCCAGAGCCGGCGGCAGGAGCTTCCCCCTCGGCTGCCGGCGATAGTGACAATGAGTCCAGCGAATCGGTACGCTCCATACCCATTACCTACTTCGGGCCCGACGACGATGAGGAGGAGGATGGCCCCAAGCCCGAGGAGAAACCGACGGAGGCTAAGGAGGAGGACCTAGAGGACGATGACGATGAGGACGATGGCTGCGACCTGGAGAAGTACAATCTGCTGAACGACGACAGCACGAATACCTTTACCAGCAAGCCCGTGCGCGCTCCCTCGGCTCCGCCGCCTCCCCCAGCTGCTGTTCTCCTTTCCGACGACGACGACGTCCAGTTGGTGCCCACAACCGCACGAATTTCCAGCTCGCGCCACCGCAAGACCCATCGCCGGAGCAGGAGTCGCAGCCGGAGCCGGTCCAGCAGTGCTTCCAGTCCCGAACGACGGCGGCCCAAGAGCAAACCCTCCAAGGAGCCAACGCTGCCGGCCCGCAAGGTCCAGGTGCAGCAGCAGTCGCAGCGGAGAAAGAGCCCTAAAAAAAGAAGGCGGAGCAGAAGCAGAAGCAGATCCAGGAGTGTTCGTAGGAGCAGGAGTCGAAGCATATCAAGGCCCAGTCGTAGAAGCAGATCTAGAAGCCCCTCCAGCAGCCGGAATCCAGAGCAGCGGCACCAGCAGCGACGACGACGCACGCCCACCAAGAAGAGCAACAAGCGCCACAAGCGACGCCGGCGCAGCAGCTCCCCCTGATCCACCTGGCGGCAAGCATCTCATAAATAAGAGCCCGAACGCGCTTTTTGTAGTTGTCCCACACAAGAAATTGTATCAAATAAAGCACCAACACATATTTTTGTAAACAACGTGGAGGTACTTACCCCTTGAGGGGAATCTATAAGCGTGGTGGTTCCCCCCTTCTAGCTGAGATCGTGATGTTTTGGCACACAGAGATTGTTGGTATAACAAGTGGAAAAGCTACAGTCGAGTGTGACCGACTGTGAGATACCCGGTACCCAGAGCATTGTAAAGATAAGTATCACACGGAAGTAGAAAAAAAAATGTTGACAAATGAGAAGAAAAATGTTGCTAAAAAAATGCTGAGCAACACTGAAAAGAGGCAAATGTTGGTAGAAACAATGTTGCTAGGCAACATCCCTCTTTCAAAAGGCTATGTACTCAGAAAAGTGTTCCTAAGCAGTGCGATCGAGCGAGAGGGTGACTATTGCCCTCTCGTTATGACCTAATGCTTCGGAACACTTTTTGCGTGTCTGAGTACTAGGCTTTTGAGAGAGAGAGTAAGATTTTGATAGTGCACGTAGCTTCAAGAAGAAGAAAAAGCATAAACAGAAACTTTATTCTTTAATAACTTCCATGTTTACCATTCGATTTTACTTAAATTTTCAGAACACGCCCGCGAATGCTTACCTATTTAATATATATATTTACTTTAAGCAGAAATGTACGACTATAGCTTATATACCGTTTTTTATGATTTTCTGGGGCGGAAATAGGCGTGGCCAAATTTTAAAACAAACTTGATCTGCGTGCAACAGATGCCAATGTTGTCACCAATTTTGGTAACTCTAGCTCTTATAGTCTCTGAGATCTGTTGTTTCACACGGACGGACAGACGGACAGGCGGACATGGCTAGATCGACTAGGCTGGTGACGCTGATCAAGAATTATATATACTTTATAGGGTCGTAGACTTCACCTTCTGCCTGTTAAATACATTCTCGGTTGGCACTAACTTATATTACCCTTGTACCCTATAGGTACCGGGTATAAAAACCCCCCGGCTGTGAGCTCATCAATTCAGTTTGCTTTCAACTCTCGCAAAGCTCCCACGACGAAGATGTCTCTCCTCTCGAACCATGTGCTGCTGCTGATCAGCTGTTGCTGCCTCGCGGTGATGGTCTCTGCCCAGATACCCATCAGTGAGTGAAGCCCCCTTCTGGAAGACCACTGGCCATAACCCCCTTTGAATCCCCCTCCAGCTCCCCGTGAGTGCGGACAGAATGAGAAGTTCCTGCCCTGCGGACCCAGCTGCCAAACGGAGTGCGCCACTTTGGGAGAACCCTGCCTGATCCGTCACATCCGCTGTCCCGACGGATGCTACTGCAACGAGGGATTCGCCAGGAACGCCAGAGGCACCTGCATACCCATCAACAAGTGCCCCAAGAAGCAGGGTAGCTACGGCAAGTGAAGTTTGATCAGCTGAAACTCTCGGAATATAATAATAAATAAATGAATGGCGGCTTTAATAAAGCAGCTTTTGTTCAGGGCCTCGTATTGTTTATGGCGCTGATAATGCTAATTGGGTCAGAGCGTGACTTGAACCGAATCTGGTTTCGAGATAACGATCTTCATTTCTGGTTTAATTTTTGGGAATAATCAGGTTTCCCCCAGATGTTACATGAAGTCATAGGTAGAAATATCAAATGAGGAACTGGAACTATCAAACTATCGTTATCTCTGACCAGAAGCTCGAGTTGTAGATAATAATACTAATTAAGGTAGCTTGAGTCAATGAAAGCTTGCCTCTAGGGCACCACTACAGTCAAATGCCAACAATGCATTTGTATGAGTGAAAATTTAACACTCTTTGGCTAGATATGAGAAGAAAAAATAGCTAAGATATATGGTAATATGTTAAAAAAAGAGCTATAACCTGAAAACTAGCTATTTAACGCGCAAATACGACGCACTATGGGGCGTCTAGAACAAATGAAATGAACATCGAAATGAATTTTATTTTTAAAATATTAAAAAAAAACTTTTATTATTAAACTTAAACTGCCGACCCCTGGTTTAGCAGCTTAACTGGCGGTTAAATACCAACTACAGGGTAACTTCTGATTGTTGTTTTTTATCCTTTCTGAACCTCCCAGAAATTCTAGAGTTTAGATTTTAGGGTCCAGGGGCTTAAACTTTTGATAGCAAACCAAGTAAAGCTTCAATCAGGGTTGGATAGTTGGAAACAAACTGATTATTTGGCTCTTAAAACCTTTATATATTCATGGATGTATTTGTGTTACAAGCGAGCCTCTATATGGCTTCAAGACAAGATCAAATCGAAAACCGAAAACCGAAAACCGAAAACTAAACATAACAAAATAGATTTAAAAATGAAAAACAGAACGAGGTTTCTCTCTGCAAAATTAGAGCTGTTCCGCTCGCTCTGAGTACATCCAGGACATCCTGCGTGAGCGCTGTGCCTTCTGCTTGGCCTCGACGGCAGCGCAGACCGCCTTGTAGGCCGCCACCTTGGTCTTCTCGAAATCCGCCTTGGCATCGGACATCTGGCGGGCGAGATTCTCCGCACGATGCTGGGCCGCCTTCAGGATCTGTGTCTTCTCTGCCAGCTCCAGCTGGGCGCCCTTGGACACGTTCTGGATGTTGGCCAAATTGTTGGTGGCCGCCTGTACGATATTCTTGAGATGATTCAGCTGCTGTTGCGTCTCCTGGGCGGTCTGGGCCGCCGAGTCGGCGTTCTCCTGGATATTGCGCAGCGACATGGTCAGTCCGGCCACTTCTGCCTCCGCCTCGGCCATCTCCTGGCGCAGCTGATCCAAAACCTGTTGCTTGCCAGCGAGCACCGCCTCGGCTGCCTTGGCCGATTGGATCGCCTTGGCGGCCAATTCGCATTTGACCTGGTAGGATGCCGCCTCGGCGGCACCCACCTGGGCATCGCTGGCCGCCTTCGCCTCCAGGGCCGCCTTCTGGGCGAAGCCCGAAGCGGTTTGCTTGGGATCGCCGCGGCCCAGATTGGCGCCGCATCTCGATGCCTGCTTGCTGCAGGTCCTGGCTATGTCCGTCGAACCGCCGCCTCCGCCCTCGCCGTCACCGATGGGACCTCCGCTGCCGCCGCCGCCGCCGCCACCGCCGCCGCCGCCGCCGCCGCCGCCGCCGCCGCCGCCGCTGCTGCAGCCGCCCCCGCCACCGCCGCCGCCGCTGCTGCAGCCGCCCCCGCCACCCCCGCCGCTGGAGCCGCCACCACCGTCCGATGAACTTCTCCCGTAGCGGTCGTAGGATCTATATAGGTCGCCGCCTGCATCGCCGTACACGTTGCTCAGATAGTGCCAGTTATTCGGACGAGAGGAGCGATGGTGGTAGCCATCCAGCCGGGGCAGGAGGCGCAGCACGATCAGAACGATAATAAGAGCTTTCGACTGAGACATTTTCCAATCTCGGATATGGCCAACGAATCACTAGAGACACTGTAGACACCATGCGAATGGCCTGCTCTGATGCTCTGATGGAGGAGACGTAAAAGTCAGGCGGGATTTGAATACTAGCTGGAAGGGTTCTGCTAGGAAGCAGGCCATGTCAATTTGTACATTTTTCTTGTAAATATATTTTAGAAAGGATTAATTCGAAGAGTTTGGATGAGATTAAGATACTCTTTATTTAATATATCTGAAATATTTAAGGCCCGAAAGCATTAAGCTTAAAGCTGATCGCTTGTAAAACTATTATTTTCAGAGATTCTTAATTTTTTTGGCAATTTAATGTTAAAAATAACCATAACTTAGCCAAAATAGCTTTATAATCAATTCGGAAAGCAGTTCTATATTATTTTTTATTAAAATAACAAATCTGCTTATCAAGTTCCGAAATTTTAGAAAATCCATTTTTTGCCAATTTTTGACAATTTTAATGATGTAACCCCTTATCAAATTTTAAAAAAATGGAGCAAAATTTTTTTTTCGGATTTTTTTTATATTTTCTTTTTAAATAATTAAGATTTTAATGAATAATCGAAAAATACACTGCTTTTGGCTGTCACTCCCTTTTTGGCTATAATATGCTCTCAAGAAGACCCAAATTTGCAAATGTTTGGTTTAATAAATATGTCAAAAAATTATGATAATTTTTTTGAAAAATCAAAGCTTAAAAAATATGCATAACTTAGCCAAGAAAGCCTTAATTTCAATTTGGTAAGCGGTTCTATGCTAGTTTTTATTGGCCAAAAAAATCTGCTTATAAAGTTTCGAAATTAAGGAAAATCATTTTTTTGTCAATTTTTTGACAATTTTAATGATGTAACCCCTTATAACATTTTGAAAAAATGGGTCAAAATTTTTTTTCTGATTTTTTTATATTTTCTATTTAAATAATTAAGATTTTAATGAATAATCGAAAAATACACGGCTTTTGGTTTTCACTTCCTTTTTGGCTATAATATGCTCTCAAGAAGACCTCAAAATGGCACATTTTTGGTTTAAAAAATATGTCGAAAAATTATGATAATTTGTTTGACAAATCAAAGCTTAAAATAATCATAACTTAGCCAAGAAAGCCTTAATTTCAATTTGGTAAGCTGTTCTATGTTACTTTTTATTGGGTTAATTTCTTTTGCACATTTTTGACATTTTTAATGATGTAACCCCTTATTAAATTAAAAAAAAATCTGGTAAAACTTTTTTTTAAGATTTTGTTCAAATTTTATTTTTAATTAATGAAGATTTTAATGAATAATCGAAAAATATATGGCATTTGGCTGTCAAGTAGCCTTTTTGGCTATAATATGCTCTCAAGAAGACCTTAAATCTACGCATTTTTGGTTTTAAAAAAATTTAAAAGAGTATGGTAAGTTTTTTGAAAAATCAAAGTTAAAAATAATCATAACTAAGCCAAAACAGCCTTAAATTCAATTTGGAAAGCTGTTCTATGCTAGTTTTTATTGGCCAAACAAATCTGCTTATAAAGTTTAGAAATTTAAGAAAATATTTTTATTGCCAGTTTTTGACAATTTTAATGATGTAACCCCTTATCAAATTTTGAAAAAATCGATCAAAATTTTTTGTGTGATTTTTTGTTATATTTTGATTTTAAATATAAAGATTTTAATAGGGAATCGGAAAATATACGGCTTTTGGCTATCATTTGATTTTTGGCCATAGGATAGTCTCAATAAGACCTCAAGTAAGAGCATTTTTGGTTCCTTAAATCGGTAATTTTATACCCTGGCCTAAAATAATTTGTTTAATAATTTCTAATATCGATAAGAATAAAATGCTTGAATTTTAGTGAGCTCCAGTTATTAATTAATTAACCCTTACTCCAGTGGCTTCAGAGATCCATCGGAATCCAAGGGTTAAAGTTACCCCACAAGTACTGGGTACAAGTCCCTGCTTTTTCAGGGGCAAAATCTAATTTCTTTGGCTACCTGTGCTACCTTAAGCGTTGAAGGAGAATAAATGTTGAAAATAGGAACGAGAGGTCCTTCAGGCTGACATTGGACCTGCGAAAATCGCATTACATGGCGGCGCCCGAAGGGGGACAGCGGGCATCACAAATCCCGTTACCTAAGCCGCGTAACGGAGCCCGGCGACCGATGACAACAAGCAGAATGTAAATGTAAATGTAAATGTAAATGTTTGCCGTCATCGAGTCGAAAATGTTGGCGGGCGTCCAAAACCAAACGTTAATAAACTCCCCGGGATGGGGCCGGGGAGGAGGAGGAGGGCGTGCTCGATTTACATGAGCAAACAGCGCGGAGCATGTGAGTCTACCTTTGGCTCTCTCATTCACCCGGCTCCTCTTCCTCCACTCTTTCGCTCTGTTCCCCCTGCCCTCGTTCGCTCTGTGCCGTGCAATTTCAGCGACCACGTGCGGCGAAAAAAAAGGTGGAGCCATTAAATAGCGGCGGTGTTTCCGACTCAGGGATGCCCTGTAAACTGTAACTCTAAACTGTAAGGGAATTATTTTGGCTATGTATAACTTTTGTTTGTGTAATGCCCAGCACAAGGCCTTAAAATCTTCGAAAAAAAAATGTTTAGAAACCATTTCTGTGCCTTTTAAGATATCCCCACTTGTGTAGGGTATGTCTAAAAGGGAGCAACTTTTTGGATTTGCAATGCAAACATATGCGAGTGTGTGTGTGTGCCTTCCCCGCCACCCCCTTTGTTTGTCAAAGAAACGGCGCTGAGAAATATTCCTCAAATTCATTGAATTTTCCAAGGGGAATGGGGAAAGGGTGCAAGGGTAGCAGGGCTCCTGCTGTGCAAACGCGGACCTGCGGAAATTCAAAAGGAATCAAAGTGAAGAGTTCGGTAAAAAATCATCGACACATGCCCCTCCTTCCCTCCCTTCCCTGTGGCAGGATATATCACCAGCCAGCATCCACAATAACACACAGCGACTGTCAGTCAATCTTTGCAAATGCAAGAAAAAGGAGGAAGGCAGGGAAGCGAGGAAGGAAGCTGCCAGGACCGAGGCAAGTGAAGTGTGTGCGTGTGAGCAAAGAAAGAAAAAAAAGAAAACAGGGAAAGAGTTGGGAGCCCAAAAAAACCCAGGGAAATGCAAACAAACAAACAAACAAACAAACAAATAAACAAACACAAACACCGAGGCGAGGCGAGGCGAGGCGAGCAGGAAAGCAAAACAAACACACGAGCCAGCACACACAGAGCTCGAATAATTTGACTTTATCTAAGCGCCAGTCAAGCAATTCGCATTACCAACAAAGCCAAAAGGACTGAAAAGGACTAAAAAGGGACTGAAAGGGATACCCTCAGCGCCTCACGCATTGATTTATGCGAAACTTTAAGCAGGATTCAGTCAGCCGAAGGTGGATTAGGATTATTAATACCTCTATTTCCTAGGAAAGTCCCCCTTTTTACCTAAAACCTACTGGAACTACCGGGGTATTTTATTTAGTATTTTTTAAACTCTTAGGTGGATTAGGATTATTAATACCTCTATTTCCTAGGAAAGTTCGATGGATAAGTCCTTAAAATTGTAATATTCTTAGCATTAAGTTGTTCCCTTTCCTACTTAAAACCTACTGAAACTACTGCAATATTTCATTTATTATTTTTCAAACTCTTAGGTGGATTATGATTATTAATACCTATATTTCCTAGGAAAGTTCGATGGATAAATACCAAAATTCCCCTTTTTAACTTTAGGTACCTTTAGGTTTTACTGGAACTACTGGGGTATTTTATTTATTATTTTTTAAGCTCTTAGGTGAATTATGATTATTAATACCTCTATTTCCTACACCCAAAAAAAATCATCATATAACCTATAAGATTGATACATGAATTCTATACTTTTGAGTATTAAAAATTTCTTAATAAGATGCTTATCAATTTAATACTACGAAAGTATACATTTTATACTCATCTACACCAATATTTCATAATAATCACTAACGCGACAATCAGAAGAGCACTAAACTCCAGCTAACGCGATATGTTATCGAATTTTCAATGTAGGTTCGTATAAAAATAATACTCAAGAATACACAATTGAAACTATAGAGTATAAAAACTAAACTTTGGAGTATACATTTGATAGTTTGAAGTATACAATTTATACTAAACTCGTTATACAGCTTGAGTATACTTTTAAGACAACGCGTAGAAAGGTTAAACTCTTGTTTTTTTTTAGGGTGTACTTAAAACCTAATGGAACTACTGGGGTATTTTAGTTATTATTTTTTGAACTCTTGGGAGGATTATGACTATTAATACCTCTATTTCCTAGGAAAGATTGATGGATAAAATCCAAAATGCTAAGGCATAAAGTCGGTCCCTTAACTCCCTTCTACTTAAAACGTACTGGAACTACTGGTACTATTTTATTGACTATTTTTCAAACTCTTAGGTGGCTTATGATTATTAATACCTCTATTTCCTATGAAAGTTCGATGGATTAAATCCAAAATGCTAAGACATACTATTTTATTTACTATTTTTGAAACTCTCCTGGTTGTCCTTTTCAGTTTGCTGCGGCTGCAAAAAGTTTTGTTTGCGGTTTGTTTTAGTTATTGCATTTCTTTCGCCACTATTTTGGCTCTTCGGCCGCCCGTGGCGAGTGGCACTCACAGGACACGAAGCTGTGACCCTTATGGGTGTGGAAAATTCGGGTGCATTTCTCATTTGTATTTGCGGTTTGCACTCGATTTAATTGTGCTCCTGGCAGCTGGCACAACGGGTAGCCCCAGAGTTAAGCCTCTCGATGGGTTAAGGCCGCTCTGAATGAACTTTAAAGTAGTTAAAACCATGAAATGAAGTCTTTAGTCTAACGTATACTTAATAATCTGGCTGAAACGTATACTTAATATGACAGAATTGACAGAATTCTGTCACTGCTTACGTGGAAACTTGCTTGCAATTTGATTTCTTGTAATTGGGCCACATTTGTGTCACCTTCGAACGGCTTCCTGGCCTCTGACTGCAGCTCGTCCCTCATTAGTTGTGGCCTGGCTCTCATATTTCTCATATTTCCGGGCAATCCTTTGAAAGGGGATCCTGTCCGTTATAATTGCGAAACCAGAGATGCTTCCGTGTTACCAATGTTTGACTGCCCGTCCGAGTCGGAGTCGGAGTCGGAGAGTATCCTCTGTGTGAGATGTGAGATGTGATATGTTTGCCCAACCAAAAAAGCTGCATTTACTGCCGAGGCCTCAATCTGCAATCTGCAATCTGCAATTTGCTGCTATGGAATGAATTATTTGCATTAAAGCGGCACAGGGACATGGACATGGACATGGCAGGGGCAGCGACCCGGACACAGAGCTGCCTTTATGAGTACATAACGTATACGCCATGTGTGCGGGGGCACATAATGTGTGCGTAACAATAATATGTTCATTAGTCTGTCCGTAATCATTGGCATGGCCGAAAATGCAGTCCGAGCAAACATTCAAAGCGGAAACGAAAACGGAAGCGCTGCCAAAGCAATTGGCAAATGGCCTCCGCCTGATTGTGATCCTTTTCCTGAGCCTGCAACCATTTTTCTGCATTTTTCCATTGAAAAAGAAGCCACAAGTGTCTGGGAAAATTCAATTAAAGACTTGTGAGATTTATAACCCTCTTTGCTAACATTTCCCAGCGAAAAAGAAGCCACAAGTGTCAGGAGAAATTAATTAAAAGACCCGTGAGTATGTTTAGACATTAAAAATAAATGTATAATTTCCATTAATTATTTTCAAAAACATTCCCTTAATGATTATAGAAAGTAATGAGGGAAACCCGCAAAAACACTCTATTTTCCCCCTCTTAAAACACAACCTTAGATAAATGCGCCTTGCCAGCTTGCAGCTAATTGCAGCCAACTAAGTCGGCCACGCCCCCTCCCTTGGAACGCCCACTGATGCACGCTGGCATCACGCCCACAAGGAGGGCCAAGGAGGCTAGCAATTAATTGCGCTCATTTTTTAGGAATCCCAGCCACGCGCTTCATTTCAATTTGCACCGGATACGCCAAGGCCCCCCATTTCCCATTTCCCGCTCTTCCCACTCGCTTTCCCTCGGTTTGGTGCAATTTTCGGCATTATTTTGAACCGAAAATTTGCACCCTATGCTCGGCTTGCCACGCCCTCTTCCGAAGTTGTTTATTGCACTTGCAACTTCCGCAACAAACGAAGATAAATTGTTAGTTTCTTGCCGGCGTTTTTGTTTCGGTCTGCCCTCGTGGTGTTTTTCATCGGTTGTTGCTATTTGTGTACCCTCGATAGTGTTGGGTATCATGAACATAAGTGAAGAATTAATTAAGGAAATTGGTCCCGAAAGTATGTGGTATTAGTAGAAAAACTGGGAGTGTCCTAGGGTAAGTGCTTATGGGATTAAGGGACCTTTAAATGGAAAAATCTTTTAAATAAAAAGTATAAGCATTGATTACCTTAGTTTATTATATTTTTATTACCATTAACTTAACAATAAGGCATTACTTCTGTTTAATAATAGGTTAGAAATAAGAACCTAAAAGGATTTAAAAAATAAGTTACTAAATCAATGGAGTTACAGGTTCAATTCAATGATATATATTTGTAGCTTTAATTTCTCACCATTTATAAAGCCAATTGAGATGAATTTAATTGTTAGCTATGCTAATATTAATATCATATTATATTAACTTCAAATTAGAGCTCTTATTACTATAAATTTGTTTTACTAAATAATAAACCCTTTCAGAGCATCGACTATAAAGCCTCAAATCCCCCATAAAAACCCCAAGCAACCTTTTCTTTAAGCTCTCATTGCCTTAATTGATGATGTTACATGAGCTTGCAATATTTCTAATATTTCTATTTAAGATTTCAAGAGGGCGAGTGATTAGGAAGCCTGAACTTTGTGCACCGACAACACCTAGAAATAGTTTGCATTCATCTGTATAGTGTTAACGATTAGCTCTCGGGGATCAAATACCAAAGATTGTCAAGGCTTATCGGCTGGTTATCGCTCCATTTGCGTTATTTATCGATCTCACGCACTTTCCCCTTAAACGGATTAGAATAACCGAACAAACATTAGTGGCAGGCCCGGTCAACTCGTTGGCTTGATTACATTCCCATCGCCGCTCTCTGAGCCCCAAGTAATTATCAATAACCCAATTGAGATTAGGGGCTTATCGCCCCGAGGCAGCTGCCCCTGCCATACCTATGCCTGCACTATATATAGTATATATACATAGTAGCCACTACCCACTACCCACTGGGTTTAATTCCAGCCAGACTGGCCCGTAGACTTTGATTAACCATCGAATGTGAAACAATTAAAGGGCATTAGAGTGTGCACACACACTCGAAGAAAATACCGGTCTAGTGTCATATTTTAACATACAAAATTATTGGCTAATAATGCAGGCTATATTAAAACCCCATTTTAATTGCAGTATAAACGATTCTAGACTACTGCTGCTGTGATTTATACAAGCTAAAGGTCAGCCACTTATTTTTTACAGTTATGGAATTTTTATGCACACTGCGAGAAATGGTTGCCTGAAAGGGAATTTAGTTTAAAGGGGAAACATTTAAATTGATTTTTATTAATTTATTTACTTTAAAAAACCAGAGATGCATTTATTGCCTGAAGAGATTTTACTTTAAAAGGGAAATTACAGAAATTAAAGAAAAAATAGGAAATAGTTTGAATTATTAACTTATTTTGTAAACTATTATTTACTCTACAAAAATCAAGGATATATGGATAATATTGGGTTATATAGTTGGTATTATTATTTATGGTTTTTATAAAAATAATATCCCTTAAAATAAAGCTTATTATAAGCAGGTTTTCATTATGTACAGCGAATTCAGACCATTCTTATTGCATAGCTTTTAGGTCAGTGTGACCTTATTTGCATTACAAAAATATTCCCAAACAACACATCGTTCTATCAAGATTATATTGAAACTCATAATTAATAAAATGTTTAAGGCAGTATCATAACACCCTTATATTTCAAAGTATGTCAAACCCATAATTAACGAAATTTGTAATGCAATAATATAACACCATTATATTTCAGAGTTTCTTTGAGTACTTTCTACTGAAACCTCTAAAATAATAAAAGTTTTCAATGCATAGTTCCTTAAAGTATATTCTTACTGAAACCTCTAAATAACGAAGTTTTTAAAGCAGTATCATAACACCATTATTTTCCAGAGTTCTTTAAAGTATAGTATATCATAACATTATTTATATTATTATTTACCAGAATTCCTTAAAGTACTTTCTACTGAAGCCTCTAATTACTAAAGGTTCTAATGGTTCTAAAGGTTCTAACAACACAATTATTTTCCAGACTTATTTAAAGTATTTTTTAGTGAAACCTCTAATTAATGAAGTTAATAATGCAGTATCATAACACCATTAGTAATAGGTATTATTATTATTTGTAAATATTATTATTATTATTTGTAAATATTATTATTAATATTATTACATTTATTTGTAATTATTAAAGAATAAAATAAATCTCTATAAATCCAAACGTTTTCATAAATATATATATTTTCCAGAGCTAATTATTTATTCAGATTTTTTTGTGATATTTTCTCCCAGTGCCCCCGTTCGAATAGCGAGATGAATAATCCGCTGTGGCTTTGTGGCTGTTTACCCCGACGATTACCCAAATGCGTGCTGGCGGAGACTGCCTTTGTGGGCCGCCCTAATCTCGGCCAGTGACTCCTCCGCGCCCCGCCACCTGATAAGATAAGCTGCTCCCTCGCTTGCTCTCTCGTTGGATCGCTCGCTCCGAGTTCCAGAGTTCCAGAGTTCCCGAGTTGGATTTTCCCACTCGCCCGCCAGTCGACGCCAGAATGCCGAGCTGGACGCAATTGACCCTGCCGCTCCTGGTGGCCCTCCTCATCGTCGTCGTGGCCTGCCGGGCCGCGGAGCTGCCCACGCTGGACTCCTCGGTGCTGGAGAACGTGGACGTGGACCAGCTAAAGGCTAGCTATCTGCCCGAAGGTCTGCGCGGCGGCAATGTGACCCCGGAGGACCTGCGTCGCCTGCTGCAGTCCAAGTGCCGGCGGGCCAACAAGCAGCCGGTGAATGCCACCGCCCTGGGCGGAGCCATCGAGCAGGCGGGCCTCCGGCTGGTGGAATGCCTCTCGGGGCTGGCCAACGTGACGGAGATCCAGGCGGAGATCAAGGAGGCCAGCCCCAAGGGGGATTTGGATGTGGTTTTCGAGAAGTACTGCCTGCGCATGCCGCGGGCCAAGGCCTGCCTGAAGGACTTCAATGACGCCCTCCTCCCTTGCCTGAATCCCGAGGAGCGGGCCCACAATGCCGTCCTGCAGCGCATCGCCGACCGGCTGCTGGAGTTCATCTGCTACAAGAACGGCGACCAGATCGCCCTCTTCATCGCCGAGCAGGGACCCGAGTGCCTGGAGCAGAGCCGCGAGGGCATTGCCAACTGCCTCAACGACACCTTTGGCGGGTATCTGCCCAAGGAGCTCAGCGCCGACTGGACCAATGGCGAGGGCCTCCCTGAGCTGGTCCTGGGCCCGAGGCAGTGCGTCGATCTCTACGACTTCGAGACGTGCACGGTGCGGCTGCTGGAGAGCTGCGACGTGATCACGCCCAGCAACATCGTGGAGTCCATGTTCCGCTACGTCCGCCGCGAGTCCTCCTGCCAGCCGCACATCGACAAGGCCATGGCGCAGCGCAGGAGCGCCCTGCCGCTCGTCGCCGAGCGAGGTGGCTCCGACGGGGCATCCAAGGCCTGGACCATGGGCAGCCTGCTCCTCCTCACCGCCCTTCTGGCCAAGCTCTAGGCCTGCTCTCTTTGTTTTTCTTTCTTTTTTTTTTTTGATATTTTATAATTATGTTTAATAAACTTGGGCGCAGGGAGCAGACTCTCCCTGGGATTGGCAGTGCCACTGCGACTGCGACTGCGACTGTGGCCCGGCGTAAGCCGCTTAACGGATTCCCTTTTTAACTCCGGGCGGGGATTGGGGCAAGAGCTGGGCAGGAGTCGGGCGCCAAAGTGTTAAGCTGCATAAACACAAGCCTGAAATATGAGAGGAAGATGGGGTCATCCCCGGCTACACTGGGAGGAATTAAAGTGAGGAAAGTGAGTTGAGTTTTAAGTAATTATCTCATTTTTATGGCAAGTAAACCAAAGTAAGCCCCATAATAATAATTAAAGGGTAATAAATTGTAAATCATTAATAATAAAATAATATTTGCTCTTATTTTAGTAGTTAAATATTGGGTTAAGTATTAAATATTTAAGGGAAAAATAAAATCAGCAGTACAGCAGTAGAATAACAGCAGAAGAACAGCAGAAAATAGCAGTACAGCAGCAGAATAAGAGCATAAGAGTAGCAGAAGAACAACAGAAAAGCAGTAGACATTAGCAGTAGAGGAGCAGAACAAGAGCAGAATAACAGCCGAGGATCAGCAGAAGTAGACGGAAACAACAGCAGAGTACAGCATAGTAACAGCAGGGCGACATAGTGACGACAGCAGCCTCAGCAGAAAAAATAAAGACGCGTAAAAAGGCGAAAAATATAAAGAAATCTTGTAATCTTCTAATATCTTACTACTTTACTAATTAATCTAAACCCTACATAATAATAAAATCGAGCTGAGCTTCCTTTATTTAAAACAAATTGGTTTAGTTATTCAAGAAAACTTGACTGGAATCGTGTTCAGCATGCCTAAATATACCAAAATCTATCGAAAAAATATATTTTTAATATAAGAAAACTGTGACTCTTGCCCCGCTTTTCTCCCAGTGCAGTCAGACCATATTGCAGCCGCTTATCGGACGGCAGCAGCTACGGAAGCTAAAGCTATACATGCGGGGACTATATATAGAGTATATAGCAGGAGAGCAACAGAAACAGCATCCAAATGAAGGGTCAGTCGAACACTTTCCTTATCGCCGGCAAAACAAAGGCAGAGAAAGGGTGAGACGGAGAGAGGGGGAGAGACAAAGAGAGAGAGCGACCGAGCTGCAGCTTTTCAAAACCGAGTTTTGAGCTCAAGTTGAGCTCGGCAGTGGCAGCGAGATAAGCAAATTGATTTGCCACCCAAAAATGTCGCCGACAAATGCGGTCTTATTTCTCCTTTTCTCTCCGCCCTTCCATCATTCTTGTTTTCCTGTTTCTCGCTTTTTCTCCCCTATCCCTCTCCCCTAGCCATGGGAGGGTGACGAGGCTACCCTCGTAAATCATAAAAAAAGCGAAATAAAACAACAGTTTTTGGCGACCCAGAAGTGTGAGTTTAGGAATACCCTTTCGGGAACTCACAGGGAAATTAATTAGGAATAATAGAGAAAAATTAAGAAATTAAGTTTACATGTTTTAAAATATTTAAGAATTTAAAGGAATTATATTTAATTAAGTATAATTAAATTAGTATTAGTTATTATTATAAATATCAAAGACAAACCCGTTTTCAAAGTGTGTTTTGGAAATAATCACACAAAACCCCATCAAGAACCTGGAAAACTCCAGCAATCCTTTCTAATTTTTAAAAACGATTTTAACTTGTTTAAAAATATGTTTACATATAGATATAAATAGTTTAGAATTTTAAGGATTTTATTTTATTTATTTAAGGGAGCTTATAGTATTCGTTATTATTATAAATATTAATGACAAAACCGTTTCCAAATGGGCTTTGCAATACCTGAATATATAATCATACAAAAACCCATCAAGAACCTGATAAAAATCCTGAAAACCTTTCTAATTTTTAAGTAAAAACTATTTTAACTTGATTCAAAATAGTTTAGAATTTAAAGTAATAATAATTAATTAAGAGAGCTTATAGTATTAGTTATTATTATAAATATTAAAGACAAAACCGTTTCCAAAGTGTGCTTAGGAAATAATCCCACAAAAACCCATAAAGATCGTGAAAAACTCCTGAAAACCTTTCTAATTTTTAAGTAAGAACTATTTTAACTTGTTTAAAAATAGTTTAGAATTTAAAGGAATAATATTTAATTAAGAGATCATACAGAATTAGTTAATATTATAAATATCAAAGACAAAACCGTTACCAAAGTTTGCATTAAAAATAAACCCATTAAGAACATGGAATAACTCTAGAAAACCTTTCTAATTTTTAAGTAAAAACTATTTTACTTTAATATTTTATTTTAAAAATAGTTTAAAAATTTAAAGGAATAATATTTAATTAAGAGGGTTCACAGTATTAATTATTATTATAAAAATATAAAAAACCCGTTCCTATAATCACACAAAAACCCCTCAAGAACATGGAAAAACTCCAGCAAAGCTTTATATATATTTATTGTTTAAATTTTAAAGTAAATTTTTAAGGTGAAGTTCCCTCATCCATTTGGGCTATACTCTCTCCCCAAAAATAAAGGGTATCCAAGTGCTCCTTATAAATCTAACGGATATAAGCGCCAGATAAATGAAACCGCTTTGTAATATCTGGAATTAACCAAACCAAAAGCCATCAAAAACCTGAAAAAACGCCAGAAAACCTTTATAATTTTTAGGTACAAAATATTTCAATTCCTTAAATTTTAAAGTAAAATTTTAAGTTGAAATTCCCTCTCCAAAAATAAAGAGTATCCATTCGCTCCATATAAATCTAACGGATATAAGCGGCAGATAAATGAAACCGCAACTGTCATCATTTCACAGACGAGTGCAGCTCCGACTCCTCCTCCTCGCTGCTCCTGCTGGACAACAGGACTCAAGCTCATCCCTGGAAGCCATGGCCATGACTGCCTCCTTGGGAGGCCATTTTGGTGGCAGACGAAGCGTGAAATGAATTGGACGGCGTCTTAGCTGGCTCAGTTGCCAGTTTCTCAGTTTCTCAAGGCGAATCGCAGCCAGAAAGCGGGACCCATTCAGAGGTTCAGAGGAATTCCAATCAATAAACTGAAACCAAAAAATGCAGCCACTTGACGCGCAACTTAACCCCTGAAGCAGTGGCAGCCGTAAACTTTGGCTAGTTAGCCCGAGACCCATTCCGGGCCAAAGTCTTTGGCTAACAAGTCATAAATGTTGCAAACTTAATTAGGACTCTCTGGCTTGCCAGTCGCCAAGTCCAACTCCGAGTCCAACTCCGAGTCCAACTCCGAGTCCAAGTTGCGACCGCCACGCCCCTTCGCCTGTGCTGCAGTCTGCAGTCCATTATTGATGTGAAAAATGCGGAAAATGAATGCGTTTCCGGTACTTTTCGCGAGTTGGCAGCTAAATTGCAACGGCCATGAATCATTCGCGCCCGTCCTCCGTCCCCCGTCGCACTTTTCCAGCAGTTTTCCCGGCACTTTTCATTCGGCATTTCACATTCGGCGCCGCGCCCAAGGAGCAGACAAACTTTGTACGTGCCACGCGAGCGAAACAGGGGTTAACCGGTCCGGGGGGGAGGTGGGTCCATGGCCAGGGTCCACAGTGGGTTAAGTTGGCTGGCAAATAATTGCACGTCATTGGCACAAATTATTGTGATTGCGGGGAAGCCCCTAGGATTGGGAAAATTACTTGTAAAAATTGTTTGGAAAAAAAAATATCCACTCTACCTGAATTGCCAGAATTTTAATTGATTTTAGAAGTACCTTTTGTTATTAAGAATTTCAATTTATTTGTTCTAATGAAATTGGTAATAAAGAAGTAAGCTTTTTGTACATTTTCCGCATTTTTCCACATTTTTCGTATTTAAATTAATTAATATAGGAAAAAATAGCCACTCTACCTGAATTGCCAGAATTTTAATTGATTTTAGAGGAAACTTTTTGCTATTAAGAATTTAAATTTATTTGTTCCACTCAAATTGGTAATAAAGAAGAAAACTTTCGGTACATTTTCCGATTTTTTTCGCATTTTTCGCATTTAAATTAATTAAATTAGGAAAGTTTTGCTTGTGAGTTTAGAGAAAAAGCTAAAAAATAAATGCTGCCTTTAGGTAAATATTTTATAAAATTATATCTATAGTTAGCTTTGTGATTTAGCTTTTTTAGGTCTTTATAAGTAAAAAATATAATATTAAATATATAACAAAATTAAATTGGTAATAAAGAAGTAAGCTTTCTGTAAATTTCCCACATTTTTCGTATTTAAATTAATTAATTTAGGAAAGTTTTGCTTGTAAGTTCAGAGAAAAAAGTTGAAAAATAAATGCAGCCTTTGGGTAAATATTTCATAAAATTATATGTATAGTTAGCTTTGTAATTTAGCTGTATTAAGTCATTAACTATAGTTTATAAGTAAAAAATATATTATTAAAAATATAACTACCACACAATAGCTCTCTGATCTATGTCGAAAATAATGAATAAATATTCAAATAATATTCCTGTTGTAATTACAAATTTTCAACATTCAAATCACTTGATTCTGTGAACTTTCCTTGCGGAAAAGGCGAAGAAAAGCGCCAAGTTAAGAATTTGGGAAAATACTAGCTGCACTTTGTCAAATTTAATTAAATATTTCAATTTTCTGAGACGGGGAAAAAGCTGTCGCTGGGGCCGCAACTATCTCTAATTGTGCACGCATTTTCCGGAGCAGAGGAGGCGGAGGCGGAGGCCAGGTGGAGTTGGCACCTGAGGCGTCTGCGTCGGCGTCTGCGGCTGTTGGTGTCCCACGCTTCAACGCTCATTTGCAAATGTTTGTCTACGTGGTGGTAGGGCGTGAAAAGCGTGAAAGGAAGGGCGTGCCAGCGTAAAAGGGGGTGAAAAGACACGCAGACGGGACAGGGATGCCCATGGGGAAATTGCAGCAAATGCAGGCAGTAGCAGTAGTCCTTGTCCTCGGCGACAGATTGAATGCAGCTAGCTCGGTGTGCTGCCAGGGGTTAAAGGGGGTCGGGTCTCGTCTCTCCCGGAAAAGGGGTTAAACGGGTGCCAGCCACCGGAGGAGCCATTGTTTTTGGGCTAATGAATGCGCAGATTCAACATGCGGAGCGGAGTGGAGCGTCCAATAACATGGCCGTCGTAATCGATAGCCGGCAACTTCATTTGTCAAAGGGGATTTTCCTGGGAAATCGAGGCAGTCAGTCAATTAGTGTCGCCCGAAACGATACATTAATCGGGGGTTAAGTGGGCTCCGGGCTCCGGGCTCCAGGAGGGGGATTACTAATTGAAATCGAAGCTTTATTGATATGTGTACTAACAGTAATCGATATTATCGATTTTCTATCGTTATTTTGATGGCCAAGAAATTTGTAATACTCTGGGCTTGATTTAATCATTTATCGGCTGACAAAATTATCGATATGTTATCAATGTATTTTCAAGAAAAGTCCCTAGACAATTTTAGCATTTTTCTTCTTAAATTTTTAAGTCGAAATTATCGTTATATTTATCGATATCTTTAGGGTAATAATTTTGTAAAGCCTTTTTAGCACTTTCTCTAATTCTGGCTGACAAAATTATCGATATGTTTTCATTATATATATAGACTATCAAGAAAAGTCCTCTAGTAATCGAAATTATCGTTGTATTATGGATTTCTTTAAGGTAATAAATTTATACAGCATTTTTGACAGCTTTATTCATATTCGTTAAAAATTCGTCAGAACCCCTTGATCTAATCGTTTATCGGCTGTCGAAGCTAGCGAATATTATAAATATATTTGTAGATTTTAAAGAAAAGTCACCTAAACACTTTTAGCAATTTTCTTCTTAAATATGTAATCGAAATTATCGATTTGTTATCGATTTCTTTTAGGTAATAAATTAGTTAAGCCTTTTAGACACCTTTTTACACATTCTGAGTTAAAAATTGTTTTGATTTAATCGAAAGTATCGATATGTTATCAATATATTTGCTGATTTTAAAGAAAAGTCCCCTAGACAGTTTAAGCAATTTTCTTCCAAAATATGTAATCGAAATGAAAATTGTATTATCGATTTCTATAAGCTAATGTTATATTCAGAGTTAAAAATTGGGCAGATCTTCTTGATTTAATCGTTTATCGGCTGTCGAAATTATCAAGTATTATCAATATAGTTGTCTTAATTGTTCTTCTTAATTTTTGTATCGATTTAATCGTTGTTTTATCGAAATATCATCCCCAAATCTATACCCTGGTGGTGAACCTGCTCTGAGGTAACTTTCTCAACAACTTGAATTAATTATGGCCATGGCTGAAAATTAATCAATGAGGAAATGTATCGATGAAAGTCTTGCATATATATCGCCCCCCTCCCTCCTCCTCCTCGGAATCTCCCTCAAAATCTAGCACCTTTTCAACACTTCTTTCTTTCAACACTTTCAACACTTACACACACATACACGCACTTTCATCAGATTTGCCAAGGGGCTGTTTGTCCCCTGGAAACCCCTTTCTAGACCACCCTTCAGCCCACACTTTGGCCCCCTTTTCAGCCACACTTTGCCCCCCTTTTTACCCCCGTTTACCCCCACCTTCGCCCCCCTTTTTGACGCCCCTTTCAGCCCTTCTTCGCTCCACACTCTCGAACTTTGTAACACTCCAAGTGCGCTTTGTGTCTGAGTGTGTGTGTGCTCGTTCGTGTTGGTTTTACGCATGAATGTTTGTGTGGCAGTGCGTGTGTGCAAGTGTGAGGAGGGAGGGGGGTTAAAAAGGACGACGCAGGACGAAGGGGAACCGCAGGAGACCCGCCGGGGAATATTTGGCATCCACAAAGTACGTATACTTTGGGGTCTAATTTGCGGTTGCTGGCGCAGCTCAATTTACAAGTGAGAAATTAAGATGTCGACGGAAACTTTGGGCCAAAAACACCTTGGGAGAAGGCGGGTGAAGAGAGAGTAGGGAGAAATCAGGGAGAGAGCAGGGAGAAAGCAGGAAGAAAGCAGGGATAGGTAGCTGTAAAACCGCAGAGTCTCAGCGCCGCCACAAAGTCGGAAGTGTTAGTGGCATCGTAACCAATGCACTTCTCACTTTCTTACCTGTCTTAACGGGTTCCCCCCCGAGCTGCTCCCCCCTCAAAGGCAGATGCCCCCTTTAATTGGCAACAAAATAGATCCTGCCATCAACAAGGACCTACCCTACCCTCAATCAAGTGCAATCCCAGCGATAAACTGCAGCTGGAGCAATGCGACTATTAAATTCCCACTGCCTGGGAATTTATTTGCCTTTGGGTTTTGTGTTTGTTTCTGTTTTTTTTTTTTGGTTTTCCCCCCCACTTTTATCTCGTAAAACTGATCGGGAAATGCATTTCCATCGCTCGTTTTAAATGGCAGAATTCCCCGGAGCTGCCACTTACAAAAGAGTTCAGCGCAAAAGCTTGTTGAAAATAGGTTTTTGATTGCCCCAAACGCAGCATCAATATTTGCTTCATAAAATCATATTTTATAGTTTTACTATTGTTGTTAAGTCGCAGGGAATGAACGTTGGAAACTATAGATTATATCGGTTAGAAAAATATGAGTTTATGGGGTTTTGAATAAAAAGCAATATAGTTTCAGGAAGAGGGGAGCCCCTTAATTATAAGGAAGTCTTTAAATTAAAAGGGGAGACCTAAATTAGGTTTAAATAAATTCATATTATCCACTTACGAATCAAAAACCCTCTCTAAAATATTCGTAACCCAAACAGGCAACTATAGTCACTGGAGTAACTTTCACCGGAGCTCCCGCCTGCTCATCGCCTAACTAGCCTGATGTGAATTTGATTAAAACTGCACATTAAATCCGCTGACAGCTGTCGGCAGTCGCCGCAGGAACAGGAGCGGGAGCAGGAGCAGGACAACCGCTGATGACATTAAAGTCACCCTTGTGCGGTTGTCTAAAAATTATGCAAAGACACTCGACATCCCGGACACCGGGATACACTCGAAGGGGCCGCGACGCGGCGGGGGTCTGCGGCTGTCACACACGCTGCGTCAGCGATTTTCGCTTAAAATTGCGAAAACTGTAAACAGACTGCCATTTCCGGGGCGGGCCTCCTCCTCCTCCTCGTCCTCGTCCTCGTTCTCGGCTCTTTCCAGGGCAGCCAGCCATGTGGGATAGCCAGGGCTAGTGTTTACATTGAGAGTGAAGCACACGAGGATTCTACGAGGATCACATGAGGATCGCACGAGGAATCTTGATGGTATTTGTAAATATTTTCTCCTTTTGTATATATTTTTAATGATATTTTTCTTCAAAAAAAAGGCTAAGCTTTATACTTATTATTATAGTGTTTTAGTATTTAAAAAAAACTACAAACAACTAATTTTAGTATTATAAAATATCAGTTAATATATTTGATATACATATAATATTTTTATAGATATATATAACTTTTTTTCATTGTCTGTTGGCGCTGGCCCATCCGGTTCGAAGGACCAAAATGTAAAAAGGGTCCCGAAATATAAGAAGTCGGCCAAAAACTCAACTCAAAATTGTAGAAGATTAGTTTAGATTAAAGTATATAATATCCGGTTCGAAGGACCAAAATGTAAAGAGGACCCGAAATATAAGACGTATGCCAGAAACTCAACCCAAATCTATGGCTGTATAATAATAAAATATCCTCAGCTTATAAATATCTTTTATAATATAATAATTATTAACTAATTATTAAATATAAAATATCAAATAATATATTTGACATATTATAATATATATAATATATATAATAATAAGTATATTATAATATTTATATAGATAGATCTAGCTATTTTCCTTTGTCTGTTGGCGTTGGCCCATCCGGTTCGCAGGACCAAATTGTAAAGAGGGTTCCGAAATATAAGAAGTGTGCCAGAAACCCAGCCCAAAACTAAGGCTGTAAGAGAATAATATATAATATAATACAATATATATAATATCCGGTTCAAAGGACCAAAATGTAAACTAACTAAAAGCAAACTATGGCTGTTGAAGAATAATATATCCTCAGCTTATAAATATCTTTAAGTAACAATGTTCGTTCTGAACATTTCGACTTAATGTTTAACAAGAAATAGGTACTTGATCCTTAGACTAGCCAGAATTGCCACTTAATATGCCAGGAAAATGAGGTTAACTTAGCCATAAAAAATATCTGATCTACTTTTTGTTAGAGGGTATCCTCCTGGCCGTTATTCTCTCACTATAACCCGCATTCTCGGCATTTTTTTATTTTTTCCGCGTGCGATTTTCGCGTGCGTTCTTCCCGGGCAAACTTTATTAATTGCGACAGTAAAGTTTGCCGCCGCAAGGCCCCCCCTATTGCCTCAGCCCCTGCACGAGCCCAACCCCCCTTTGGCTATTAAAATCGCTGGCTGTTTAACTTTTTTTGCAGTGCGAAATATTTGATTTGATTTTAGCATATTTAATTGGATAGAATGGCAGAGGGCCCTGTGTTTGTTAGAAACTTTTTCAATTACCCTCAGATCGAAGGGGTTACTAGTTCTAGTCCCAGCCAGCTGTGAGATCAGTGGCAGCTCCCTAGTGGTAAAAAAAAAAAAAAAACAGCTGCCGAGTTATAGTCACAGTTCAAGGTTCAAGGTTCAAGGGGGCGGCGGCGGCTGTGTCTGTGTTTTATCCCAGTCTAAATTGAACGTGTGTGTGAGTGTGTTAGGGACACGGGGCCATGTCCTTGAAGGACCAGTGGCGCCGTCACCCGAGGCTCGCCCGGCTGCTCCTGACCGGCGGCGTGGGCCTGCTGGCCGCCGCCGGCTGCCTGCTTTATGACTCGGCCAAGGTCAGGAGCTTACTCACGCGCCTGGGGGAGTGGGAGCGTGGATGGAGGTCGTCGTCGGAGGAGGTGCCGGCTCCCAGGCAGGCGGAGTACATCTACATCAAGTACCACATCTACCGCGAGTCCATGCGCCAGCTGGAGCAGAAGGCGGAGGACGAGAAGAAGTGGATCGGCGTGATTGTCAATCCCGTGGGCAAGTGGTGGAAGGCGGCCAAGCACTCGGTGGCCTGGCGGCTCCTCAACATAGCCCAAACAGGCACTCAGTCGGAGCGCCTGAAGGCGGTCCAGCAGCTGATCTGCATGGATCACCTCAAGGACTGGGACTTTCGCCACCTGGCCCAGATCTGTGATGGTCGCACCGCTGTCTCCCTGGCCCGCAGTGGGGCCGACACCCGCTGGTTCATGCCCGTCCACCGGCGGGGCTGCATCAAGAATCCCAAGTTGCTCTTGTCCGAGCTGCATGCAATGCTCTTCCGGCTAAGGCCCCTCTCCTGCGTGGATCACTTCTTTGCCAAGTACTTTCCGGAGCAGCAGCCGGGAGCAGGGGGACAGGAACAGGCGCAGGCTGAGGACCGTCACGAGTACATGACGCAGGAGCAGACCATTGTCCTGTCCACCGCGGACATGGATCTGCTGAAGGAGATCATCTCGTTCCTGCATCACATCAGCAAGGACCACCAGGTCTCCGCAAATCTCATCAAGGAGGGTGGCCTGGTGCACCTCATGGAGCTGCGAAAGATCTTCAGCGAGGACAACGAGACCCTGTCCACGCTGTGCAAGGTCCTGGCCAACATCTCGGTGGTGCCCACTTCCGTGGAGCACTTCTTTGCCACCGGCTGGATTGGCGTGCTCGCCGAATGGCAGCAGTGCCCCGACCTCCGGCTGCAGGTGATCTCGGCCAAGACGATGGCTAATTTGGATAGGGATGACCCGAATCAGTGCGTGTATCCGCCGAATGTGTATCCACTGCATCCGCGCATTCGCACCGGGCGCAAACCCAAGGCGGACATTGTCTTTGTCCATGGGTTGATGGGCGGTGTATTTGTCACATGGCGGCAGCGGCACCGGAAGCCCACGGAGCTGGGTCTCTACGGGAAGAATGCTTTTTATACCAGCGAATCCAATGATTTATTTGTGGCTGCCGAGGCGCAGAGGCGACAGCTGGCCAGGAGTAACGAAGCCCTCCCAGAAGCCATTGGGGAGCCGGTTACGGAAACGGAAACGGTGGTAAAGGATACGGATACGGAGCAGAATCTGGTGGAGAACAAGGGCAAGCCCCGGCGCCACATCAGCGAGGATGGGACCATGGAGTTTGCCAAGACCCTGAGAAGGGAAACGGAGCTGGATGCGGACTGGGAGGTGGTCCACCCAGACATTCCACTGACCGCCAGCGAGCACTGTGCGGGTAGCTTCAGTGTGTCGGGGAATGAGTGGCACAACCAGGACACCAGCGACGAGTACACTAACTGCTGGCCCATGGAGTGGCTGCCGGATGACTACCCGGATGCCAGGATCATAGGCATCGACTACACCTCGGCTCTGACCGAGTGGTCGGCGAACTTCACCAAGTACTGCCCCTGCGAGCGGGGCCAGGGTCACATCGATGTAAGGGCCAGCACCCTCCTTGAGCGGATTGTGGCCTCCGATGTGGGCAACAATCGTCCTATTGTGTGGATAGGCCACTCCATGGGTGGCCTTCTGACCAAGCTGATCTTGCTCAAGTCCGCGGACTCGGAGGATCCCAAGGTCCAGCAGCTGGCCAAGAATACGCGCGGCATTGTCTTCCTGGGGACACCGCATCGTGGCTCACCAATTGCCAAGTGGAAGCAGCACATGCAGATGATCCTGTCGCCCTCCATCGAGGTCAAGGAGATGGAGGAGAATGCGCCCAAGCTGCTGGAGATGCACCGAAGGTTTATGGACTGCCTGCACACGCTCCTGCGACGGGTCAAGGTGGTCAGCATGGCCGAGGGATCGCCCACGATGCTCACCAGCTTCAAGTTCCCACTGCGCATTGTCACCGAGGAGTCCTCGAAGATTGATTTCGGGGATTTCTACCTGCTCAACGATGACCACCTGGGGCTGTCCAAGCCCATATACCGTCAGTCGTTTCTGTATCAGCGTCTGCTTCATGTGATCCGGGAGGCGGTCAAGGAGGATCGGGAAGGGGATGGGGAGCGGAAGCCATCGGACTCTGAGTTGGAGCCTGAATCGGACTTGAATTTAGAATCGGAGGCAGCGGGGGACTCCGCTGCTCTCCCGCAGGACGAGAGGCTGCTGAACTTTGTGGCCATCCTGCTGAAGGCAGCCAAGGGTCTGCTGGACCTGCTGCCCCGGCTGGTCATGAGATTTAGTCCTTGATCCTCGCAAGCCTGTACCTTAACCCAAGTCCAGAGCCCAGTGAGCACGCCTGCAGCCTTTTTTCACACTTATCTTTATAACACATATATATACACACATATTTACCTCAAATTATTTTATAAATCACTTAAAACTAAGCAAGTTGACCAGAGAGAGCTTTGCCTTTTAATTGAGTTTTCATTGATTAATTATGCAAAATCGAATGGAATTTATATGAGGCAATATCACGCATACGCCCCTTTAGCCCAGCCCTAATTGAGGGCCAAGCATCGAAGCCAATTAGGGGTCTGGCTTTGGTTTTAGGCTCGTTATCATTTGAGGCTCTGGCTCCAGTTCAATCAAATTATGAGTACGGCTAAAATGTCAATTGCCATAATTGCTTCAATCAGCAGCAGCAGCAGATAAGGATAGTGGCAGGACATGCATCGAGTGACACTCCTCCTCCTTCGTCACAAACTTTGGCCCAAACTCGTATTTTATTTGCCAAGAACTTGCCAGGCACAAAAATAAACCAATTTAGCAGCAGAGAGAGAGAGAGAGAGCAGAGAGGGAGTCACAGACGGAGTCGGATTAGGGCCAAGTTTCCAATAGTTGCAATTAAGTGCAACATTTTGGGGTTTTGTTTGCATAAGCCACAGTTTCCTCCATCGTCCTGGGAAAGGAATAAGGACTAAGGGGGCAGAAAGTTGATGTTGTTGGCCTGGCTTAGCTGGGGGGCTTAGTTTTTCAATTAGTTTGATGGCGACGACGGCGGTCTCATAAATTTGTTGTCAAGTGTGTGTGTTCTGGAGGGAGGGCCCCGGCTTTTCGCTTTGAAAACTCTCGAAAAGTGCTGGAAAATGCTAAAAAAAAAAATGGAAAAATGGAATTGGAAAGTGCTGGGAAAATATTGGCAGATTATCTGAAAATTGTGTAAAATGTTGGGAAGTGCTGAAAATGCTGTAAGGTTTTGGAAAGTTCTGAAAAAAGGTTGGAAAATGCTCTAAAAATAATGTATTAAGATGGAAAGTGCTGACAAGTGCTGGGTAAATGCTCTAAAAATACTGTAAAATGTTGGAAAGTTCTGTAAAAGTTCGAAAAAGGTGTAAAATGCTGTTTTGCAGGAAAAATGCTGGTAAATTACTGAAAAGTTTTGAAAAATTTTGTAAAGTGTTCGAAAATGCAAAAAAATGCTGCAAGGTCTTGGAAAGTTCTGAAAAATGGTTGGCAAATGCTCTAAAAATATTGTAAAATGTATTAAGATGAAAAGTGCTGGGTAAATGCTCTGAAAATACTGTAAAATGTTGGGAAGTGCTGAAAATGCTGTAAAGTATTGGAAACAGCTGGGAAAATGTTGGATAATGCTCTGAAAATACTGTCTGAATTTGGACAGTGCTAAAAACTGGTAGAAAATGCTGTAAAATTATGAAAAGTGCTGGGTAAATGTTGGCAAATTATCTGAAAGTTCTTTAAAATGTTGGAAAGTGCTGAGAAATGCTGTAAATTGTTGGAAAATGGTGTAAAGTGTTGTTAAGTTCTGGGAAAATTTTGGTAAGTGCTCTGAAAATTCTTTATTATGTTAGGAAGTTTTGATAGGTGCTGAGTAAATGTTGGAAAAAAGCTCTGAAAATACTGTAAAATGTTGGAAGTGCTGAAAAATGCTGTAAAATGCTGAAAATTTCTGTAAAATTCAGAAAACTGTTAGAAAAGGCTGTAAAATGCAGCTAAAATCCTTCAAAAATCCCGGAAAAGTTTGCGAAACATTGAAAAATGTTGGTAAATGCTGAAAAGTCCAGTAAAATACAACTAGTCAGAGATGGAGAAGGCCCCAAAAAAGGGAGTGCATATTGAAAGGCTCCCAATTCATTCGCCGCTGCCGCTGCTCTGCCACTCGCTTGTCACTCGCCCCAATTGCCAATCAAACTGGGTCGTATCTATGGTCCCCTCCTAGGCCCCTCTCCCTGCCTTCCTTTAACCCCCCTTTTGGGGTCACCCTCCTGCCAGCGCTGATGTCCAAAAAAGTGACTCCGAGGCTCTCTCTCTGGCCTTGTCGCCGTTGATTTCGGTCGCACTTTTGCAGAGGACTTGTCTTGCTTTAATTGCTTTTCGCTGTTGCTGCGGTCGAGTAAGGCTTTTGTGGGCCTTCCCCCCTTCCCCATCCCCCCTCTCTTGCCAGAGAAAAATGGCATTATATCGGGAGTCACGCGCCCGCTTTCCACCTCACTTGCACATTTTTTCCTATTGCTCCCCTCCGCCCAGCAGCTCCTTGGAAAAGCCAAAAGCAAATGAAAATTCATTTGCCAGGTGAAAAATGCCAGTGAGTGAAAAGTGCTTTCTCCATTTCCCCCCCCACTCCCTCCCTCCCCTCTCATATAATTTAAATGAAAAACTTAAACGCACTGGGGCGAGGCGGCACACGAGGCGTATGCTTAATAAGGAAAATGCATTTGTGCCGAGCTCTTGGCCGGGAAAGTGCCCAAAAAGGCTCTGCTCTCGCACTCTACTTGTGCTGGCAGTGGAAATAACTCACAGAACTACACAGAGATGGCTCCATATGCATAAATATATATATATAGAGATATGTGTGCGCATAAAGATACGAATATATCTCGAGTGCAGCCACGACACCTAAGAAAAAGGCAGAAAAAAATGGGGAAAACAGAGAAAAACAGAGAAAAGTGAGTGCAGTGTGTGTGTGCTGGCACTTGTCTCGAGTCGTGTCGGTGTCGGTGTCGCTTTCAAGCCCCTTCCGCAGGACACTTGCTCCTTGGCTGGCATTTAGCAGTTCCTGGGCAGGTCCTTGGCGCTCCTTGTGGCCCCCGAAACTTGAAGAGCTCGCTTTGGGTTAAATTATGCGTTATAAGAGAGAGGGAAAGGATTCTCTGTTGATGATTTAAATATTTGTCAAGTTAGAGGCAGGCTTAAGAGCCTACCTTGGTCAACGGCATAATTAAGGCATTAATTGTTCTTTAAAAAAATAAGGTTTAAATAAGATAGAGTAAGACAAAGGGCTAAACATTAAATAAGATATTAGGTTTATATATTTTTAAAGTTTTCAATGATTATTTCTGGTGAAAAATACTTGATATAAATTAAAGCATTAATTCTTCATTCAAAAAATAAAGTTTAAATAAAATAAAGTAAAACAAAGGCCTAAGCATTAAATAAGATATTGGGATAAATATATTTTTTAAGTTTTCAATGATTATTTCTGGTGAAAAATACTTGATATAAATTAAGGCATTAATTGTTCTTGCAAATAAATAAAGTTAAAATAAGATATAGTAAGACAAAGGGCTAAACATAAAATAAGATATTGAAAAATACTTGATATAAATTAAGGCATTAATTGTTCTTGCAAAAATACTATACTTACTCTATCTTATTTAGAGTAAGGGAAAGGGCTTAATATTAAATAAGATCTTTCAAAAAATATGGTTTAAATAAGATAGAGTAAGACAAAAGGCTAAACATTAAATAAGATATAAGGTAAATATATTTTAAAAATGAATATTAATATAAATAACGTAACAACCTCTTGCCTCTGAGTAAGCAGGACTTCACCTTCCTATTTTTTTTACTTTCTGGCCTTAAATCCTTGTCCTAGGCCAATGTCCTTTGCCGGGATCACCATTCTCCAAGCTCCAAGCCCCACGCTCCATTCCCAACCCTTTTTTCGAAGCTGCCACGCGTGGCCGTCCGCACTAAATGACTTCATCGCAAACAAATAAAATATCAATAACGTCAAAAGTGCAATAAATCATTGTCGGCGCACAGCTCCTGGCATCCTCGCTTCGGTCGCTTTCCCCACAAAGGATAGTTCGCAGGCTCGTCGTCGGTGACCGACGGTGCACATTTCATTTGACGCTGGAAAAGGAAAATGGAAAATGCAAATTGTTTGCGCGTCGCACAAAAGTATGCAAAAATAGCTCCGGTCAGAGATGGCCACGCTCCAGGGGATGCAAAAAGTAGGCAAAGGGGGTGGATGGTGGATGGGAATGGGGATGGGATGGGGATGGTACGGCCGAAGAGACGGTGTCCAGGAGTTGACCAAAAAAGGCGGTGGCACACGCTTTCTCTCGGCAGAATTGAGTGCCAGGTGGGAAAAATAAGTGTGGCTTGCAAGTATAAATAAAATAGGGAAATATGCTGTGATATATATTTTGTGTATGGGAAGTGATAATTAAAAAATCATATATTATTCTACATTTTGTTTAGGAAATGGGACTTAGTAGGGCCAATTAGTAAGGTTTATTATCGATAGAAAAGTATGCCTTTTGGCGACTTAATAAAGAAAGTTTCATAAGAACTCGAGGTTAAGGTAATTAAAGCAGAATTTAAGCCAGAAAAAATCAAAGATCTTGATAAGGAAAAGCAGCAGGCTAGAATATACAGCTGTTTTCAGGAGAAATCCGCCATTTCCTCCATCAGTATCCATTCTTAAAAAAATTTGTATTTAATATGTATATTCTTTATCATTCTTAAAATATTTTAAAATTCAGCAGGTAGCTGATAGAGTTTGCTGAAAATTCTTATTATTATTATTATTTATTTGGATAAATTCCGAACGCTACAATATTTCTACTATTATCTTAGCGCGCTAGTCCAGTGGTAATTCTAGTGGTAATTATATCAATAAACTTGATATTATTTGTTTTTAAGTATAACATTATATGATAACCATACATATAAGTAAAGTAATATAAATATTCAAGTAATTTTAAAAACCTTTTCAGTGTAAATATTGAACTATACTTTCTCATTTTTTTATGCACTAAAAGGTTGATGAATATTTAAGCTGTGAATATTTATTAGCTCTATTTCCCGCATTTAACCCTTTACTTCTCGATTAATATTAATATATGAATATATTTGGCGTGGGGGCCAGTGTGTGCATAACGGCAATATTTTCATCTGCCGGCACTCGCGAAACAGTGTGCACACACCCCTGCGGGCTAGTAATTATTCAGCGCTTCTCCGAGCACTTTTTTATGCGCAAATCGAATTTCGCACGGGGGCACGAGGCAGGTGGAGACCGACCTCTGACCCCTGGCACATTCACTCACTGCTTCCTTCTTTTTTCCCAGCTCCTGCCGCTTTCATTTTTGATTGCGAACAACAAACATTTTTGCCGCGTAAATTTGTCCATATATATGTTAGTGGGGGAGTGACCATGGCATACCCGGGGACCTGCCATACGGGATAAGTACTTATCCAGATATATGCTGTGTTGTGTTTTGTGGAAAAATGCCATGCATTTCGCTTTTTGGTGGCGCTGACAATTTGCATTTATAAATTTCGTTTTCAATTTTTGACCCCCGGCAACCGAAAATATTCCAAAAACACACAGAGAGTGATAGTGGGTGGGGGGGGTTCTAGTATTGTTTAGTGTCCTGTGATTGTTGATTTTAATTTATTATTGTTTATTGATAAAATGTTTGGCTCGGCTGCTAACAATTTGCATAAATCGATAAATAATGCCCCGTCGAAATTTAGATATTTATTGCATTTTTGGCCCTCGCCCCCCGTTGTTTTGCTTTTGCTTTTGCTTTCAATTTCCGCCCGAGCATTTTACCCAATTAACTAGATTTTGTTGCCTTTGTTTGCCTGGCGATTGGCAATTGGCAATTGGCAGCATCATTGTGGGTAGAGATATTTGCCTGTGCGGGGTGGGGCGGTGAGCCAGTTTCCATTTTCCATTTTCCATTTCCCAGTTGGCATTTAGCGGAAATCGTGTGGCTGCGATCGCTGCCGGAGCTGAGCGAGCTGCCAGAGCTGCCTGCTTAAATTTTAAAACCCTTTGCCGCCAGGAACAAAGGAAGATGAAGGATGCCCGGGGAGGCAAAGGAGCGACGGGTGGCACCTTGTCCTATCAATATTTTGTGCTCAGTATCAGTATGGATATTCCTGTTTTTACTCAAAGAAAAATATAAAAAACTCTGAGTACTTTGCTTGGCATTAACAATTGTCTTAGATTTAGATTTATTTTATTTAGTATCCTGACTCTACAAGTATAATACTTTTAAATTAATGCGTCAGTCTTTCGGAAGATTTTATATATTTATAAAATTGATAAGGTTACAGTATCTGATTTTTTAAAAGTAAATAAACAGATGTTTAATACCAAATATTTTTCATACCCTTGCTAACCAAGTTTCCGTTAAAATTCCCTTTATTTTTTCTCCTTAATTTCCCATTTAAAACTCTTTATCTTAGTGAGTATTTCCTAGTCGCAATATCGGCTGTCTATTGAAAGCTGTCCGGTTCGCTTTTGTTGGGCTTTTGTCTCTCTGTGGTCCCGGACACGGACAACTTTTGTTTATCTGCCCGACACCGTCGCTAAGCTCGTCCCGCCACCAACCCCCCCTACCCCCGGTGGCTTTAAAACAAATGGCAGGACCTACGCCACCCCACACCCCCTCTAGCACTGTGCCAGTGGGCCAGGACCAGGCCCGCTTTAACCACTTGGCCCTGTGGGAGCATCTCTTTGGCTCTATCGCTTCCCTTTTGTCTTGCTGCGATTTTTTTCGATTTCCGCTTTGTGTTTGGCCTCGAGGAGGAGGAGGAATCTCATCCTTGGAGGACACCCCCTTTTGGCTGTCGGCAGGTGTCTATCCCGCCACAGAGAGAAATCTTCTTTTTATTTAGGGTTTTTGATCGAGAAATATATCTATTGGCTTCAAGGATCAGCTTCCTGGCCAGAACGGAAGCTTTTTGAGTATCCTTTAATTTCGTATTAATTTTTCATCCTTTGTTCCCAAAAATGTGTACTATTTGCTGTGTTTTTTATTCGCTGCTTAGGTTGTTCCTCTTGCCATTCAGCCGCTGGCAGGACAGGACCCTTCCTTTTCTTTTCTTTTCTTTGTTTCGCTTTGCTGTGCCTTTCCTTTCCTTTCAGCATTTCTTTTTCAATTTCTCCGTGTGGCTTGTGGTTTCCTCTCTCGGTTCCTGCCGCTGATTCCGGACTCCGGACTCGGGACTGGCCCCTGGGATACTTTCTCGCCTTTTGTGTTGGATCCTCTGGTTCGTGGATGCTGGTCCCTGCCTGGTTGCCGCTGCCATTGCCATTGCCTATGCATAATTCTTTTATCTCAACCAGGCACCGCTTGTGCTGGGGCCGGAGCCCCTCTTCCCCATATCCGGCCATAGCCTGCCATGTCCTTGCCCGGCTGCCGCCACTGCTCCTGCTGCTGCTGCTGTACACTTGCCGCTATTGATGGCTTGTTTACATTGTGCCGCGCGCTCGCAACTCCCGGGCCATTTGTCTATAATTGACTAATCGACAGGCGGCTGGGGAAGAGGAATCTGTAGTATCTGCCGGACATCTGGCGGCGGTGGGGGGAACTGGGGCTGGGTGCAACTGGGTGAATGGTAAATGGCCAAAAGCAGTGGATGCAACGGAAAAAGAACTGTGTCAGTGGCACTGCAGGCAGCGACAGCTGAAGCCACAAAGGATGTGGCAGTGCCGGGACTTTCAAGCGCAGCTACGTGGCTTAAAGACAGAAACAAAAAGGATAACTAACACTTGACAAGGACATAATAAATATATAGTATCACCGCTTTCTTGAGTATTTTTCTATACAAAAGAGAGTTTTATTATTGTATTTTACCTAAATTTACATAAACTATCTGATTTTAACGAAATAAACTTAATTTTAATTGCAGTTCCTATGCTATTCTTTTAAAAGAGTAATATTTCAATATTAATTAAAAGCCTCTTGGCCGAAAAGTAGAAAAAAATTGCATACTTTTAGGGCTTTTTAAAATTATCTGGTCAAATAAGTTTGCATCTTTTAGGTTGAATTAGGGAATAAAAGGCGGCAACGAAAAAATTGCATACTTTTGGGGGTTTGTAAAAATGTACAGTTTGAAAGTACTGGATCTAGAGCGGCGGAATTTTACAGTTTGGGAGCCACTGGACCATCTCTCTTGTTTACAACTGTTATATTAAGTTGAGCGCAGAACAAGTCATCCTCTATCTGGTATTTCCGTTCGCCTGGTACCTGAAATCCCGTACAGTCGGTTTTTCCATGCAATTGCCATCCAATTCCCGTCCAGTTTGCATCGAATTTCGCCATCGATGAGAATTAAATACCAGGCGAACAGAAAAGGCAGCTGGTAGACGCTGAACTCTTTGCCAAATTAAATTATAACAGCTATTAATTATTGTTTGTGTAAGATATTTTTAAGCATTATGCATAGAAAACATTATTCTCAAAGACTCACATTTTCCTAGATAAAAATAGTCATAACTAAGCCAAAACTGCCTTAATCTCAATTCGGTAAGCTTTTCTATGTTAGTTTTTAATCGGTTAATTAATCTGCATACTAAGTTAAGAAATTTAAAGAAAATATTTTTTTTTCAATTTTTGACAATTTTAATGATGTAACCCCTTACCAAATTTTGAAAAATTGAGAAAAAATTGTTTTCGGATTTCGAACAATATTTTTATGTTAATTAATTAGGAATTTAATTGCGAATCCGAAAATATATGGCTTTTTGCTATCACTCTTATTTTGGCCAAGATATGCTCTCAAAAAGACCATAGATAATGGTAATCTTAAAAATAAAATAAATAATTACAACAACTAACTCAGGCAACAACAAGGGGCATATGAATGTAATTGTTGTTGTTGTTTTGGCTCAGATTTGTACATTTTATAGGCAAACTCAGCCCCTCTCAATGTTAAACTACCAGGCGAGCATAAAAATCAGTAGGCAGCTGTGCAAATATTCTGAGTCTCACCAATTTTGAGTTAAACTCAAATAAACCATTAGTTTGAGAGAGGCGCAGAATACTTTGAGTTAAACTCAATTTAGTGAAGGGAGCAGAGCTGCTTACTCATATTTATGTTCGCCTGGTAGTTTAAAATAGAGAGAGCTGAATTTGCCTATAAAAATCGGAGAAAAAATTACAACAACTAACTGAGGCAACAACAAGGGGCATGTGAATTTCGTGTTTGTTGTTGCCTGAGCGAGTTGTTGTATTTTTTTGCCTCGATTCTTACATTTTCTATGCAAATTCAGCTCCTCTCAATTTTAAACTACCAGGCGAACATAAAAATCAGTAGGCAGCTCTGCGAATATTCTGCTTCTCACAAATTTTGAGTTAAACTCAAATCAAACGTGACTTTGAGAGGGGCGCAGAATACATTGAGCTAAACTCAAAATAGCCGTAATTTTTGGAATTTGGTGATGGGAGCAGAGCTGCTAGCTGATATTTATGTTCGCCTGGTAGTTTAAAGTTCGGAGAAGCTGAATTTGGCCATTTTCAGCCGGCCGTGCCTGTTCCTCTCCAGAAACTGGCCATTTACAGCCGGCTAAGACTGATCCTCTCGAGAAACTAGGAATTTACAGCCGGCACAGCCTGATCCTCTCCAGAAACTGGCCATCTACAGCCGGTAGCGCCTGATCCTCTCCATAAACTGGTCATTTCCAGCCGGCAGAGCCTGATCCTCTACAGAAACTGTGCATTTACAGCCGGCAGAGCCTGATCCTCTCGAGAAACTGGCCATTTACAGCCGGCTGAGCCTAATCCTCTCTAGAAACTGGGAATTTACAGCCGGCACAGCCTGATCCTCTCTAGAAACTGGCCATTTACAGCCGCCAGAGCCTGATTCTCTCCAGAAACTGGGCATTTACAGACGGCAGAGCCCGATCCTCTCCAGAAACTGGCCCTTTACAGCTGGCAGAGCCTGATCTTCTCCAGAAACTGGCCATTCACAGCCGGCAGAGCCTGATCCTCTCCAGAAACTGACCATTTTGAGCCCGCAGAGCCTGATCCTCTCCAGAAACTGGTCATTTACAGCCGGCTGTGTCTGTCCTCCCTAGAAACTGGCCATTTACAGCCGGCACAGTCTGATCCTCTCCGGAATCTAGCCATTTCCAGTCGGCAGGGCCAGATCCTCTCCAGAAACTGGCCATTTCCAGCCAGCAGAGCTCGAACCCTTGCATTTGCAGCTTTCAGTGCCCCCTTACAGAGGATTTTTCCATTAAAATGCCTCATAGATGAGAATGAAATACCAGGCGCACAGAAATGGCAGCTGGTATACACTGTACTCTTCGACTAACAATATTATAACAGTTATCTGGGGCTCTCTCTGTTTTAAAAGAGAGAGTTTATACTTACTTTACGCGCAGAACTCATCCTCGCCCAAAAGTATGCAATATTTTTCCACTGTCGCCTTATACTCACCAATTCAGCCGAAAAGCTGCATCATAATTTGACCAAATAAATTATTAAATGCCCAAAAGTATGCAATTTTTTCCTATTAATTATAATCAAAGGAAGCAAAGCTAGTGCTTCTATTTATGGATATAGTATGCTCTTATTTATATTTAATACTCCGACGATGTAAGCCATAAAGCAGCTTAAACCACTGTCGGCCAACTTCCCAGCTGCCTCTTAATCGTGGCTTAAAGCTGTGGCAGCTAAGCTGCTGCTGCTGCCAAAAATCAAGGAGGTGGCTGAGTGGTCAGCGGCAGCGGCAGCGGCACCGAAAGCGAATTGAATTAGCGCCGAATTCCGTTCTCAATTAAGCGTATAATTTCCATTGTGTGTGCGCGCGAGTGTGTGGCTGTGTCTCGGCCATTTTGATATGACCACTTGGCGCAAATATTGGGCAGGAGCAGGAGCAGGAGCAGGTGAGTGTGCGAGTGCGAGTGCGAGTCCGTTCCGGGGCAGGAGTTGGTCTCGCTGTGCGGTTAATTAGATTGCGAGCAATAATATTGCATGAGCCCGGCGCAATCGGGGCAACTTTGCTTCCAGTGGTGGCCACAGGTAGGATGCTGCAGGTAGCACTGCACACACACACACACAGGGCAGGTCGGGCGGAAGCGCTGCCACGCCAAACACTCATATGCTGTGTACACTTACATGTAATTAGCATTTCCTGTTTGGTTTGCCAATCTTGCACGCACACACGCACGTTCTGGAGGGGGCACCTGAGGCCAGGGGGCAGGGGGCAGCTGGCAGGGGGAGACGGACATAATTAGGCTGGCCAAAAATCAAACGCCATCTGCATTCAAATTCAAATTGAAATTGTCGTGCAGATTCGGTTGTGAGTCATTCGGCTGCGGAGGTTGCACTGAGAAAGAGGAAGTGTGGAAATCCTTATTTAAGGATAATTATTTTCAATGATTTGGCAACCTGAAATGATTTATTAAATGATTCCAAGACCTTTGCCTGTGAAGTAAATATTTAAAAAACATTTAACACTGAAAACTCTTTGTAAATATTTATTTTCTATAGGTTGTAATATTTTGTAGCAATTTCTGATAAGACATTTGCAACGAAAATCAGGGAAATAAGTCTACTCCTTTTTTGTAATAACTTTTCGCTATAATATTATAATATAATATAAATAATCCCTTGGCCAGGACATATCTAAACCTCTTTTGCAGTGCATTCCCGCCAATTTCTGTGAGTTATGAGCGCGCTGCCAGCTTTCCATCTGCCTGATATTCGTGGCAATTTCCGAACCCGAATCCGAATCCGAATGCAATCCCAAATCCGAACCCAGCTACCCAAACCCCATACCAAATCCAAATCCAACTCACCTGGTCTCCTCTCCGTGCCTCTGTAATTGCGGATTTAAATTTTTAAGCCGCGCTCGCTTTATTCGCAGATTTATGCGCATGCATTATGAATGCATTGCATATTCCACTATTCCACGGAGCGGAGTGGCTCTGGGACTAGGGGATTTTAATTAGTTTGCCGCATTTGCATTCGCATATTTTTATTCGCTACGCAAAACTATATACCGGCCATAAACGGGGATATACTCTCAGATTATATATATATATGGTGTATGGCATACATTTTTAGCAAAAGCCGAAGGAAGCTGCGAGAATTTTCAATCACAAGTCGGGGCTGTCGTTCGTCCCATAATCATCAGCACCGCCATTATCATCATCATCCTCTCTGCGCCATGAGTCCATAAACTGCTCTTTCCCAATTTTCCACCCGAAACTTGGTCGCTGCTTTCCCCTTTTTCCGCCTCGTGTGTGCCATATAAATAAACATAATCGTGAAACAAGGCCAAGGATGCGGAGGCGGAGGCGGAGGCGGATGTTGAGGTGGCGGCGGCAGGCAGCTCTTAAATGCTGCGGAATTTTAATAGTTCACGTAAATGGTTTTTGTGGCGTTGGTAATGTTTATTAACCAACTTAGACGCCAAGGAACTTCGGAGCAGACTGCTCTGGCTGCTCGTGGTCGTGGTCCTCCAGTGGAGCGTGTTTAATGCTCACTTAAGTTGCGTTTATACAAATTTTGCCGCCCCTCAAGTCGCTGTTGCTTCGGCTTCAGCTCCTTGCCTTGCCTTTTGTCTTTGGTCCTGTCCGGCGGTGCCTCCTGCCTTCCTTGGTTATCCCTGGGCTCTTCGGGCAGAAAGTTTTGTGTGCAGTGGCTTAAGGTATCCTGGCCCCCGTCCTTCTGCTCGGCAAAGTGGATTCATTTGTGCCTGGGTCTAAATGCTTTGTTGTTTACATTCCTGGAAGTTTTGTGTCTCACGTCCTGGCCAGCCATTCAGCTGTGAGAAGCTCCTCTTTAAAGACGCTCCCTCATATACCCCAAAGAAAGTCCCTGTATTTTTTTGGAAATTTTATTCTTCAATCACTTTGTTCTCATATCAATTGTGTTTTTTATTAGCTACGCAAAAAAAAAAATAGGTACGAGGAAAGAAATTGGGGGTCCTTACATGGCTAGCAACTAACATTAATATATGTATCGCTTTCGCATATGTGTGTGTATAGTCTCTAGTTTAGTGACCCGGACTGTACATCTTCAATTTGACTAAGCTGCTATGGGAAATGATTAAAAATATCAAATAAGATAGAGTAGAGTGTGTACTGTGTGTGGTGTGTGTGGTGTCTTTATGTGTATGTACAAGTTTAAAATCATATGGTTGCATATATATACGTATATATAGTAGTGTCTATAGTAGTATGTGTAGTTTAAAGGACAAAAACTTAAAGGTTGCAGCTGCTCTTCGCTTTCTTAACTCGTATCTCCTGCTAGTGTTAGTTTATCCGATTTTAATCGGCCTAATCCGCATATAGTTTACGTTTTTACGTTTTCCTTTTAACAATTTTCCTATTTACAGTTTACAACTGAAACTTGTTCAATTTGTTTTTGTTTAAGATGTTTTTTGCTTAGCATTTAGTGATATTTCTTTTTCGTTTTCTTTTGCAATCTTTTAAAGGGCCTGCACTTGCTTTTGCTTTTGCTTTTGCTTTTGCCTATACAACAACAATAATATCGATTTAATCCGAATGTGAAAACAAATCATTAGCTGGCACCTCCGCCCGGCCTCCTACTCCTCTCTCTCTACCTCGATTTATAATTCTTAATAAACATCATCAGTCTTGAACTTAGTTTAGGTTTCATTATGATCTCCCTTAATTTGTGTTTGTTTGTTTTTTTCTCTTGCTTAAAGTTGTGACTTTATGTCTTTTTGTTTGTGAATGGAAATACATAATTTTTGGGGGCGTTGGGGGATGGGGTCTAGGACTTGAAAGGACTCTCTACAATCCAGGTTCGAAGGCACAATTTCAAAAGTGTTCTCTCCGCGACTAACTAACTCCACTTCTATGTTTACACTAGCCACATACTTGAGAGGGGCACAGCTTCCGGCATCTCTCTATAGTTTTACAAGGTTACAAAAATTAAACAAAACTCCACAAATAATAAAAGAAATGAAAACACAAACTCCTCTGCCGGAAGAAGCTGCTGTCCCTCGTGGCATATGGGTCTTGGATGGGAACTGCAACTGGACAAACATACTAACTAAACTCAGAGTGGATCTCAGAGTGATCTTTCACGCACAACTCAACGGGGGGGTTGGAAACAGTTTAGAGGGAGGATTCAGACGAAGAACTCCTCGTTGCCAAGACTACTGCCCGATGCTTCGACCAGTTGCCAGGGCCAGGACCATCCTCCTCCTCCGCCACCGCCGCCACCCCCGAGGAGTGTGAATCACCGCTCCGTGGAGTGCGTGGTGGCCCCACCGCCCAGCCCGCTGCTGCTGCTGCTCCCACCCGAGCCGGAGGCGGAGTTCAGGCCCTGGCGGCGAAAGAAGCCGAGCGTGTCCAGCGCCTTGATGGTGCGCCGTATGAGCTCATCCTTGTACTTCCAAATGGTCTTGTCCTCAACCGAATGCTCGCGATACTCCTCGCAGCTCTTCTTCAGCGTCTTGACGCAGTCAGCGCGATAGTGCTGCAGCTGGGCATCCTGCGTGTCCACCGGATAGGACTTGCACACGCCACCCAAACAGCTCAGCGGGAAGTGATTGTGCAGGGTGAGGACGCGCTCCGGATCGTGGAAGCACTTGACATACTGATTCGGCTTCGTGTAGTTCTTGGCCCGATGCACGTGCTGCAGCATGTGCATGTACTTGGGTATGTCCTTGTGCCAGCCATGCTCGTGCTGCTGATCGTCCAGGAAGTACACGTTCCGGAAGTTGTAGCTGTGGAAGCCATCCGGCTTGATCTTCCTTGACTCCGGTCGCACCTTGTCCATCAGCTCGGACCAGAGGACGGAGCCGCCCTTGGGCATGATCACCTCGTCGATGTCCAGCAGGGCAATGTAGTCGTACAGGTACAGGTTCTTGTACAGACAGTCGTTGTAGGGTATCACCTCGTTCTGACGCTTGTGATTGGTCTTCTTGGTGAGGTACAGGTGCTGGAAGCCAGGGACATTTGGCTGACCGCCGGGCAGGGTCAGTGGTATGACCTGGACCTTGCCCTCCTGCTCGTAGTGATTGAGGACCTTGGTGATGTTCGGGTGGACCTGCAGGAGAAAGGCTATCAAGGTGCTCACAGGGGTAGGGTAGCTCCCCAACTCACCTGCAGGTTGTAAAAGTAGATCTTGTCCGCCCCCAGAATGTTCAGCATCTCGATCCACTCAATCAGCCGCACACTCAGATCATCATAGAGAAAATCCAACCCCTTGACACACACGGCAAATCCCTTCTTCTGGTCATCCGGCGGACGATTGTAGATGACCCTCAGGTTATTGGTGGCCGTGTCGCACTCCTTCTCCACCATCGACACCGAGCTGGGGACGACGCCGTGGAAGGGCTTGGGTATTTGGCAGGCGATCAGGTACGGCTGGTAGATGCCCTGCTTGTAGTTGCCCCACTTGTTGTACCAAATGTACTTGTACTCGAACGTCTTCACGATGAACGGCTCCTTTTGGCCGTCGAACCAGAACTGGCAGTAGGTCCGCACCTTGGGCTCGATGCGATCGATCATGCCCAGGATGCGCACAGTGGGGCCCAGGAGGGAGGTCTTTCGGATGTCGTAGTAGGCCCCAAAAAGCTGGAAGGTGCCGTTCGAGGTGCGCAGCGTTTGCCAGTAGATGTTGTTGAACTCCAGCTCAAAGATGGAGGGGTACTTGGCGCAGGTGGACGACTTTTGTTGCAAAAAGTTCTTGTTCTTGCTCCAGTAGGCAATTGGGAGCGAGGGTATGCGCGATTCCACGTCCCTCACCAGCTGGTCATCGTCCATGGCTACCAAATAATGTGGAATAAATATTATTTGGGTTTAAATTGATATTTTTTAAGCTTTGAATGGATGTTAAATAACTGATAGAGCTCACCTGTTCGATTATCCACCAGTATCTCGCTGGGATCAAAGTGATCCGTGGTCGTGGACGTCGTCTCCGCGTAGCGCATGTCCTTCTGCAGCAGAATGCGTCCATTGAGCGGCACCTGCTGGTACTCCTGCGGCACCAGGTTGGTGCCATGCATCTTGAACAGCCCAATGATGACAAAGGACCACACGCATAGCGAGAACAGAATCTTCAGGATCACCTTGGAGTGGGCCATGGCTATTTGTGTGATTTCCTCTTGGATTTCCTCTTGGATTCAGCTGAAATGGGAGCGAAGGAAAGTCCTAAAATGAGAAATTGTGGGTCATTAAGGGCCAAGGTCCTAATCGAGTGTCGTCACTCATTTCTAAATATGGCGGGCGAGCTATTTCCGTATCCGTTCCCCTCTTCTGCCCGCTCTGCGTGTAATATTTTCTAGCTCGGGGGCCAGAAATCGCCGTTAAGGATAAGAGGGAAGTGGCAGGTCCTTTTGCGTAATGGAAAACAATCTAAAAACAACAGTGGGCCAGGCACAGTGGGTTTTGCACACAAAATATATAAGTTTTTACTTTATTTTAAAGGAGTTTGTATTTAAAATCAGCTTTGGCCTTAACTCAACTTTGAGAAATTTTAGATTTGATATATTTCCAGCCCGAGTTCCACTGTTCCCCGACTGTCTCTGTGTTCTCAATTCATTTGGCTTGTGGCTCTGGTCAAGCTTTCTGCCCCTCTCCCTGCTGTACAGTGTACGGTACAGTGGCCGCCCCCTAAGCGACACTGCAGGCGACAATCTGTTTGTCTATCTGCGCTTTGTATCTTTGCAATTGCGAGTTGTGCGTGCGACGTGCGACAAACGACAAAGGACGCTGGACGCTGGACGAAGGACGCCTTCAGCATCCGGGATTCATCCAGCATCCACCATTCAGCCAGCAGTGGAAACTCTAAACTCTCTGGCATTGTGTCTGGCGGCGAGGCCTTCTAATATTTATGACATTGCATCCAGTGTTGCCCTCACTCGGATCGCCTCGGGCCAGAGGACCACACGCATCCATAAACAAAACGCCGACTCAACTGGGTGTGTGCCTGGGAGCTGGCTCATCCGGCTTCCCCAGCCCATTCTCACTTTGTTGGCTGTCGCTTTCAATTGACGACGATGGCAGGCAGTGTTTCAGATACAAATGAGTTGTATCTGGAGTTACTCGGGGTTACTAAAGGGAGTCTCCCTTTTAAAAACCAAATTAATCAAAAGCGAGGCTGTACTTTCTCAGATAAAGGGATTCCCACTCACAGCCGAGGGATTTATTCAAGTTTTCGCCCAAAAACTTGTTGCTAAACTCAGCTGCACTTAGCCAAAGGCTGTTTCCACCAAAAGAAACGAAAAGAAAAGCCCGAGGAGTGCGAGTTTTTCGACTCAAATGTTTTCCATTTCATTTGCATGCGCCGCAAACTTTTGCCCCAAAGATACAAAGATACACCGACAAAATCCCAGCGAAAATGCAGCAACTTGTGAGAGCTTTGCTGCAGGGCACCTGTGCTGCCTGAATCTCTAAGGATTTATGTGATTTTAATCAGAGTAAAAACTCCGAGGAGACTCCTCGGGAGTTCTTTGGGTTCAAGGCCCTCTCTCTGTATCCCCCGGGGGCTAAACCATTTAACATAACATGGGGCCATAAATTGGCAGAGGAGTCCGCTGAGCGATTTGGGTCAATTTGCCATTAAATACGCGTCATGCTTATGCGATTACCCTCCGTTTGCCGGATAAATGGACAAGTTCTCTCCACCGTCGTTCCCCGTTCATTTGCTAGGCAAAACAGGTTCGATCTCGGCCAGAAGCTCTTTCGGAACGGACGGTATGTGTGTCGCACCCAGAGCGGGAATAGAACCGAAAAACAACTGAAACTTGAACGGAGCGGAGCTCTCTTGGGGCCGCAGATAGAAATTTTAATGATGCCTTTAACTATTCGGCTACCAAAATGGGTCAATGAGCCTCGATGACTTTTACAATTCTTTTTTCGACTCTTACAGCAGAACCTCTGGCAATTAAACCCTAAAAAACCAAGAGAATCCAGCTAGAGGCCACCTATGGATACCCATGTATCTAGATAGATAGATCCGAGGTTCATTGATCCGAAGTGGAACGAATAATGAGACTGAGATATATACGTTTGGGTAATTAATCTTGGTTGGATTCGAGGGGAGAAAGAGCAGGGGCAGTTATTTAAAGTGTTAAAGAGAAGTTATTTATGTTTAGCTTTTATATCAGCTTAAAATCATCAAAACCCTGTGAAAAATAAAGGTATTTATCTGCCAAGAGGGTCTTAATAAATCACATGATTCCTATGCTAAATATTTTTATTATATTTAATTTGCAGCTGTAAATAATTTGGTTTTTATGGAACGAATAATGAGACCGATGGAACGCAGGGATATATATTTTTTGGTAATTAATCTTGGTTGGATTCGGAAAAAGAAAGAGCAGGGAGATTTATCTAAAGTGTTCAAGAGAAGTTGCTAAAAGTTAATCTATGGCTTAGATATTTTATCTACGACATGTTTAGCTTTCATATCAGCTTAAAATCATCAAAAGCTTGTGAAAAATAAAGGTATTTATCTGCCAAGAGGGTCAAGAACTAATTTAAAGAATTCCTATGCTAAATATTTTTATTATATTTAATTAACAGCTGTAAATAATGTGGTTTTTATGTAACGAATAATGAGAACGATAGAACGCTGAGGTATATATTTTTTGGTAATTAATCTTGGTTGGATTCGAAAAAAGAAAGAGCAGGGAGATTTATCTAAAGTGTTAGAGAGAAGTTGATAAAAGTTAATCTATGGCTCAGATATTTTACCTACTACATGTTTAGATTTTCTGAAAAATTAAGAATAAAGATCTTCCCAGAGGGTCAACAACTAAGCTCAAGGATTCCCATGCTAAATATTTTTACAATATTTAATTAGCAGCTGTAAATAATGTGGGTTTTATGGGTCTTATGCTTTCCTCATTAGTTAGTCTCGGAAGAACTTATAAACTCACGGGGTGAGCTCACAGCTGGATATACTCCTGCCGGAAACCTTGACGTAATATCTATAAATGCTGTCACATTCCAGGGGCTATCATAACTCGTTTCGCTGATTGATTTATGGCCCCCCAACAAAGCCTGCCGAAGCGAAGTTGAGAGTTGAGAGCGAGAGCTCATTAGCATTCTATTTATAGGAAGAGGTGGCCACAGGTGCCAAGTCGGGTGAGTCAGTCAGAGGCCAGTCAGCGTCATCATCAGGCCAGCTTCATCATCATCTGCGTTAAATGCAGATGAGTTTGGGATTCAATGAACCTCAAAACACTAAACACTAAAACACTAAACTATTTATGTATTCGCCAGAATGGGCTTTGAAAAAAGCAGAAGGCGAAACATGCGTAAATTAAATGGCAGAGGAGCGGAGTTTGGGGAGAGAATGAAAGGCGGGCACAAAGTGGCACAGAGATCCGTTCCGACTCAGATACAGATACTCGTACAGATACAGATACATTTGTATCCGAAACGGAGCCGCGCCAAGTGCCAAAAGTCGAGAGGCGCATTTAAAATGCACGGCAGACGGCAGAAAGTGGCGCAAATGAACTTAAGTATCTCGCCGCCAAGTGTTGAGGCTGCCAGCTGTATCTGCTATCTGCTATCCGGCATCTTCGCATCCGTATCTGTATCCCAGCGATTTTAATTCGCCTCACATCCTTTTATTTGCGTACGTGTGCTGCGTCCTTGCTCCCTTTTTTCGGCGCTCTCTCCACCCCCCACGATTGATAGCAAAATGATTTCTCAATATGTCGCCCAAAGTTGATTTTCCTTTGCCAAATGAAATTTGTTTTTTATCTGCCTTCGCCGGATACGTTTCAGCAAAAAAAATTGAATTACAAATGTATCTAAAATATATAATATTGCCGAGAACGCAGAACGCAGAACGCAGACGCTTAAAGTGCCAGCCATTACCCTCTCAATTGCCATTAAAATTCTGGTAAATGAACATTTAATTTCAATTAACAAAAAACCTACTAAATGTTTCCAAAACTAAATTGCCAGTTGCTGTTGCCGGGGGTTAAAAGCACCCCTCATTAACCCACGAGCTGCCTGATTATTGCGATTATTTTCCGGTGCCGGACTATTTATGGCCATAAGTGCCTCCTCCTCGGCAACGCGGCCACTCGGCAAATGTATCTCATAAATTCAGCGGCAACACAAACCGCAGAGAGAGAGAGCAGAGCAGAGAGCGCAATCATCGCTGTGCTGCAATTGTTGTTGTCAGTGATTTAAAATTTATAACAATTAACAACAAACAATGCGGCAAATTGTCAAAAGACACGAAACGGGCGATGGCAATGGCGATGGCCAATATGCAAATGGAAATGGCCAAAATGGCAACTGGAAAATGCGAAATGCGAAATGCCAAGCAGGGAAATGGGAAAACTGGCAGCGGGAGTGAAAACTGCCGCAACATGCCGCAATCGCAATCGCAATCCGAATCCGAATCGGAATCGGAATCACAATCCAAAAGGGGCGGAAGGATGGACATGTCCATGTCCAAGACCAAGTCCATGTCGAAGTCCAATGTTCATGTCCATGTGCTCCACCTACCACCTACCACCTTTCCTTGTTAATAATGCAAGGACTTCACTCCGTTAAGAAAGGTTGCCTTAATTAACTCTCTGGAGGACTGTTCTTAAAGCTTTTTGATGTATTTTTACCTCTTTAATTATATAGATAAAATGTTTCAAGGAACTTTCTCCGCAAAAACCTTCTTTAAATCATTAAGATGGATGTCTTTCCGGCACACGGCTTGAAATGATAATTATTTGCAAATATTTTTAGCATTATTAACCACTTTAGCTAGATGACTTAATTGCGTCTATTGTTTGCCTTTCTGAGAAGATAATTTAGGAATATATATACTACACACACAAAGAAATGTTGGCAAAGATAAACACAATAATAACTTACTCCCTTTTTACTTAAATATTTACCAGTTAACACTAATTAATTCCTTTGTTACTTAAATATTTACTCGCAATCGTGTAGTTGCATTTTTTAAAGTTAAATCTTGTCTACTTTTAAGCCATATTCCGGACCTCACTAAAGCCTAAACAATACTTGTCACGAGCCGAACGTCCCACCAATTTTATTCTACGTTTATTATTTTTTCCTATTTTTTTCCTATTTTTTTCTTTTTGGCGACAATCTGTTAGTTGCGCAATCCGCTTGCGTCACCACATTGTAGATACGAGTGGAGATGCGGCATGGAGATGGAGTTGGTGATGGAGACTCGACTCGGCACGACGATTCCTTGACCCACAGCAGCTACGGACGGAGCTATCTGTATCTACTCGCAATATCTGTATCTGTATCTCTAGCTGTGCTGTAGCTGCATCTTCTGTTCGTGCCGACCTATTATGGCAATTTCCAAACGGGGGGCTGCTGCCAGAGTGCCCCCACACATGGGGACAGGGCCAACGCCACGCCAATTGGGAAACAATTTCGCAGAGGAGCAAATCAGCGTTTAACCAGATGCAACAGACACACACAAAGAACAAAAAATACAAAAATACTAAAAAAAAAAGAGCAAAACTTTTGGCCGCACGTTGTCTATAAATGCGACACGAAATGCTTGGCTTCGAAGGCGAATGTTGCAGTCACAGTTGCAGAAATCAGTGCTGCATGCCGCATGCACAAGACAGACACGAGACCCACTGCGATGCCCGTGTCCAGGCATAGCTTCTTCGAGTTCCAGAAGCGATGCCCTGGGACTCCCTCTTCTCTCAACTCTCGCCTTAGATTAGAGTCTCAGGCCGCAGTTTCCAAAGTACACTGGGCGAAAGAAGTCTTTTAAGGCTGTAAAATCGGTTAAGATAGCTATAGCCAAGGTTAAATCATAAGAGAGGCTGTTAGGCTACCAAAGTGTGCTGTTAAGCGCACAAAACACACAGAGTTGCCTTGCTCAAGTAAGAGTAGAGACTCTGTTTTAGCAGCCTATTCTTTTTTTTAACAAATTAAACAAATAATATATTTATTACATTTAAATAAATGAAAATTCCTTTAATTAACTAAGGAAAAATACATATTATTTCAGCAATATTAATCTAAAGCTCTCAAATCGTTTAAGAACTCTTTGCTTTGCCAATCAAGGCAAGGTTAAATTATAACAGAGGCTGTAAAGCTCCCAAAGTGTGCTGTTAAGCGCACAAAATACGCAGAGTTGCCTTGATCAAGTAAGAGTAGAGAGTGTATTTTTAGCTTCTTATTTGTTTAGAGCTAACTAACAATACTAATAAGAAATTAAACTAATAATATATTTTAAAAATTAAATAAATGAGAATTCCTTTGATTAACTAAGAGAAAACATATTATTTTTCAGCAAAAGTAATTTAAAGCTCCAAAATCGGTTAAGAGCTCTACGCTTTCCCAATTAAGCCAAGGTTAAATCATAACAGAGGCCAAAGCCACAAAACACACAGAGTTGCTTTGCTCAAGTAAGAATAGAGACTCAATTTCAGCTTCTTATTTTTTAGAGCTAACTAATAATATTAATTACCACATTAAATAAATAAAGTATTTTTTAATTAAATAAATACGAATTCCTTTGATTAACTTAGGAAAAACATATTATTTTTCAGCAAAAGTAATTTATAGCTCTCAAATCGGATAAGAGCTCTAGGTTTTGCTAATTAAGCCAAGGTTAAATCTTAACAGAGGCTGTAAAGTTACCAAAGTGTGCTGTTAAGCGCACAAAACACCCAGAGTTGCCTTGTTCAAGTAAGAGTAGAGACTCTATTTCTGCCTTTCCATTTTTTTAGAGCTAACTAACACTGCTAAGTAACAAATTAAACAAATAATATATTTTTAAAAATTAAATAAATGAAAATTCCTTAGATTATTTTCCAGCAAACTTTAACTAAAGACTAAAGATTTCCCCCAGTGCATGTCAGCCGCTGTAAATTTCTGCGTATTTGATTTTCTTGTCACGTTTCAGCTAACAACATAAGGAAGCAGTCAAATGCACCTCTCTGTCGCCCTCTCAGCCTCTTTTCCAGTCAGTCAGTCAGCCAGTCAGTCAGTCAGTCAGTCATATGGCAGAGTGTATACTCGTATAGTCGCAGTCAGTCTCGTATCCAGATCCAGAGCTCTCCCTGTGAGTTGTCAACGACATTTGAATGGCAGTCAGGGGAGGAGCTCAAGGGTTGCCTCAGCGAAGATGGGTTGGAGGTTTGGGGACTCGTATCTGCGAGAGTTCGTCTCGCTGTCACTCAGCCGCTGACTTTGATTGCAATGCGCCAAGGATGCCTCCGATTCCGATTCCGATTCCGATCCGAATCCTTGCCTGCATCCTGAATTGCAACTCCCGATGCCCTGAGCCCGAAGCCCGTCTGAACTAACATTTTCGGAAATTGTCAAGACGGCAAAGGGTACATGGGGTGGCAGCAGAAGCAGCCCGCTTAATGTGGCGGCAATAAGTCAATAGATTCCGTTGCAAGGTGCTAAGCTGATGGATGCTGCTGCAGCCAACGGAAGCCTGGCAACATTGCAGGTATAACGTTGTCTATTGACGTGAGACAATTACGTGAGCAAATTGCAAAATATTTGCCTCGGCAAATGCGACATGTGAGACAGGAGACAGGAGACGACGAGTGACATGCGATCGATGCACGATATTCTTACACAGATAGCACTTATGTAAGGGGAAATGAAATCAATTAAATTATTAATCAATTTAAATAGTTCAAGACCTATGAATGATAATAAAATAAATATAAATTCATTGGAGTTTAGCATAAATAACTAAGGAAAAGTGTTTCCTTTGAGCTGGATTAACCCCAAATTTTTAGTTTGGAATTTTAAGTTTAAATCACTCTTCTCCCACAGAAACCAGCCAAGTTAATAAGCCATAAAATGTACAAAAATTACGTTAACTATATCAGGGGGTAAAAAGAACGTTGCCTGAACGTAATTACTCGACGTTTCAATATAATACGACGACGTGACACAATTACGTGAGTGGGTTACGCGACGGAACAGCCGGAAAATGGTTAGCAAAGAGCAGGGAAAACACAGAGAAAACACACCCTGCCCCATCCCCATCCCCGGAAGCCATTACAATGGCGCGGCGGCAGTGCTATCTGGTACGGCCGGACAGCTACGAATACGTATTGTTACGCGACGCGACGGAACGGACTACGGGCTACGTAAGCAAACAACGGAAAGTGAGAAGTGCCGCAAAAAGCGCAGGCAGCAAATGGCAGTTGCACTTGCAGCTACAGTCATGGCCAAGGCAATAGAATGGCGAGCGGCAAACAAAGGGGGATCTCAAGAGGGCGCCACCGAAAAAACATGGGTGGCCGGCAATGGGGCGGATGAAGGGGGGGTTAAAAAGTACAGGAAAATACAATGTTTGTGCGGCTGCCTATGCAAAGATGCACTGGGGAAAATTAAGTGATATGGGGATTTACAACAGAATTGTCTTTGGCGATTGAAAATATCGTTTAGCTGTGTCCAACAGTAGACAGCAATTATTTTATATTTATTTATATTAAAAGAAAGTGTTTATTTAATTTTAAAATATATTGTTAATAATTATTTACTGCCAAATTCTTTTACTCTAAATTTTCTTTATGATTTTGGATATGGGGATACACAAACCAACTGGCTTTTGTGATTGAAAATATCTTAAAAGTGTTTCCAAAAGTAGACAGCATTTATCTTATATTTATTTATATTCAAATAAAGTCTTTATTTAATTTTAAAATATATTTTCAATATTTATTTACTGCCAAATTCCTTTACTTTAAATTTTCTTTATGATTTTGGATATGGGGATACACAAACCAACTGGCTTTTGTGATTGAAAATAACTTAAAAGTGTTTCCAAAAGTAGACAGCATTAATCTTATATTTATTTATATTAAAATAAAGTGTTTATTTAATTCCAAAATATAGTTTCAATTAATATTTGCACTCAAATTTCATTTATTTAAATTAACTTTATGACATTTTATGGCCAAGTGCTGGCCAGGCTCAAAAAGTTGTGTTCGGCGCGATTCGGTCTCCATTTGGGCCATTCGGTTTGGGTCTTGGTCTCCTGGTTCTGTTACTGGTTCTGCTTCTTGTTCTGGCCCCGCGATTTTCCCTTTGAAAAGCCAAAGAAAGGCACAAAGCCCACAGCCGAGTGCCACAGCTATTGCCGCATGGCAACATGGCAAGGCGAGGCGAGAGGCACTGCCTCAATTTGCATATGGAATTTATGCTTTTGATGGCGCTGGCGACGCCGGCCAAAGTCAACTGCATGTTAATGAAAGCCGACTTTCTGCTTTCCGCCACCCACCCGCCCTTCTTTCCAGCCAGCATCCTGGCATTGCGACTTTTTTCATGCCGCCATGCATTTTTGAAAAGCGAAAAGTTCAAGGATTGCTGCAGACGTCGTGCTTAGATTCTCGGCGGATTTCGGTGCCCCGCAGTGGCCAGGTAACCCCAAAAGGCAACAATCAGCACAAGCACAAGCACAGCACAAGCACAGCACAAGCAAAGCACAAGCACGAGCACAGCAACAGCAACAGCAACATAAGCAACAGCTGAGGCAGCCAAACACAAACAGGCCTTAGGCCAATATCTGAACTGAACTACATAAAACTGGGCGAAGCATTCAGCAAAAAAAACTATGAGTCAGCCATAAAAATAGAAAAATGCAGGAGGAGGGGAAAATTCTATTCAGGAAATCATAAAAGTGAATTAAATATGGGATAAGCCAAATGAACAATTGGCTTGTGAGGAAAATTAAAGAGTTTTTGAAAATAACTAAGAGGATTTGGCATTTTATGATAAATACATTGAGCTGAAAACAAGGTCTTTGAAGTCTCTAAATACAATTAAGAACGTATAATTTATTTACTAACAAACCATCCATAAAAGGAAGAAACTTCTAGTTAAAAACACATAGAAGACCTTTTATTGAAATTCAAACCAGGCTCTCAGTCTGAGAAATGCCAAGAAGCTTGTCATTGTTAATCCGAGAATCGCGAGAAAATGCCAAAGGTTCAGCTCATCGATTCTCGGAGAGAATGCAGAATGTAGAACACTTGGATGTGGATGATGGCTCCCGCATCTTAAGCAGCTTCAGCTGACATTTCTTGGAACTCGCCGAGCTCGACTTAGTTGGCCTTATCCAGTGTTCTGTATTCTTTTTTCTTGCTTGCTTGCTTGTATTGTTTTATTCTGTCCAAGACAGACTGGAGTTTTAGCTTTGACTTCTGCTCCGGCGGAGGCATCCACTCGAGTTGGCCAGTCACTCTGTCAATGTCCAATCGAGATCAAAGCGGAGGCCCACGGACCAGAGACCAAAGACCAAAGACCCAAGATTTAAGACCACCCCCAATGGGTTGCCTTTCACTTGCAACTTGCAGCGGCCAGAATGCACTGAGGAAAAATTGGTACAGCAATTGGAGAACACTTATAAACTGAACATAAACATTATTAAAACAATTCTGATTTAATATTATCATTGGTAGAATTTATTTTAATTAAAGGAATCTCCTTTCATGCGGAATAAAACAAATTTGTATGATTTTTGCATGGTCACACTGTTCTAAAAAATATATATGTTTTTCTCCAGGTTGCATGGTCACACTATATTTCTTATTAGTTTTTTGCATGGTTACTCTGCTGCTGGTCACACTATATTGATATTAAGTTTTAAAAAAAATCTAATTTCCCACAGAAAAAATAAATTTAGGTCATATTAAAGAACACAACCAAAAACCTTTATTATTTTACTTTAAAGATTCTAAAAATTTAAATTTTCCCCCCGTGTAACACCTCGAAAATGTAACGGGTATGGTTGGGAAGCCATTCGTCACTTGGCGCTCGGCTTGCTCCACGACAAACATCCAATTAAGCTATAAAAATCTTAATTTAATTATTTGCCACACGAACAAAGCCGCAGAACGAACGCTGGATGATGGAGATGGCGATGGCGATGGAGTTGGACTCGGAAGATGCAAGAGATGGAGTGTGGGCTTGGGTTCGGGTTCGGGTTGGGGAAGGAGCCAAAGCCACAACATTTGCCATTCACATTCGCATTCGCAGGCGCATTTGCAGTTTGAAAACGAGTGCAGCGGCGATGACGACAACGATTTATGGTGGCCGGTTTTTCTTCATTTAGGCGCTCCAAGCAATAGCAGAAAGCAAACAGAAAAAAAGCAACCGAAAAGCAAAAAAGCCAAGGAAAAAAGCAAGCACGAGCTGGCTGGCAGGCGGCGAGCAAACGAGCAACAAGGCAGCAGGCAGCAGGCAGCGCATACATTTTTCATGAATTAGTTCACATATAAAAGTCAAATGCAGCCAGAGTTGGAAAATGTTGGAAACGACGGCCGAGGCGGAGGCTGAAAGGGGGCCAACACAACTGGAGTTGGCCGGCGGCACATAAACAGATTTTGTGGTCGTCGCACATACAGAGAGAAAAAAAAACAAACAATGCACAGTCCACAACAAAAAACAACAAAAATCGAGACAAGCGAAAAAAAAAAATAGAGAGGAAAATTGAAAGGAGTCTTTGGATACCAAACAGAACATGCGGGCGCTACTGTCTTACAACAATGGCCACAAAGCTATATCCTATTCGGCAGAGTTGAAATATCAACGAAATTCACACAAAACTACCTAAATTTGACCTTATTTCCTGTGGCATGGCCACACTGTACACTAGTACGTTTCTATACCTAATTTTGACCTTATTTGATGCCGCTTGGTCACACAGCCGCTGTGTTAATGTCCCTAATTTCTCGGGTAAATTAATCATGACAAACACAATAATTTATACCTGTTATCCTTGTCACTTTTTGGGAAAACACTGCGTTTCTTGCTGCATTTCGTGCCCCACTTCCTCATTCCTGTGTTTGCACCTGCTGCTGATGTTGATTTTTCGCTGCATAATTAATGAAACGAAAACAGATAACGCACACCCCTTTGGGACATTTTGCTTAGGCCATAAATTAGATGATGCATGACTTCAGTCGCTGCAGCATTACCTTTTTCTGGGGGGAAGCACACACAGATAATGCGAATAGCCTTGGGCGGCAGGACAGCAGGATAAGGAATCTTAAACGTTGCGAAATCGAAATCAAAGCGAACCGCCTCCGTTTGACCCAAAAAAAACGGAAAAAGAAACGGAAAAAGCGAGAAACCAACCTGGGATATATCTGGGGCTCTGGAAACCGAAAAGCTCAGTCAGCAGGATAAAGCGAAACGTTTAATGCCAGCTTGTTGTTCCTTGTTTGTTGTTTGTTGTTCGGCCGTTGTTCGGTGTTCGTTGTTGTTTGTTTGCTGTTGTTGTTACTGTTATGCCCGTTGGCCATTTTATGGAGCCTGCCCACTTGATACAACCAACAACAGGGACCGAGGACCGGCATACGGGCAGAAAAGTGGGCGAAAAACCAAGGACTGAAAGCAGCATTTTGTTTAATTCTAGGAACCAGGGAGCCGGACCGGGGCAGGATGAGTGCACAGTGAACGGAACATTGAACAAGTTAAAATATAATAAATAGGCTTAAATACACAACAGCATATGTAGGCTGTGTGTGTGTGTGTTGGCCAGAGTTGGCTTTATTTTTTCTTATTTTTTGGTTGAAAAACAATCCAACAAACAACCGGCTAAAGGAAATTGGAACATACGGATATAGGGAGAACTTTTAAAGCTGACAATGGGATTTTTGAAATGCCAATTAAGCGAAAGGCAAGACCTAATAACTAAAAAGTAGGTTAAATATATAAAATGTAATCTATAAATATTCCCTTATATATCTTATGAGATAACTGATAACAGATAGCCTTGGCATCGTTATCTTTGTTTTCCAGCATCGTTTTTGATGAGATCATTCTCCTGAGATAAGAATCTTCTCATTATTTTAATTTTTACTAAAGCAAGTTCCTCAACTTTGTCGCCTGGCCCAAGAAGGGAATAATTTGGGACATTTACGACTACCTGTCAGCCACAGTGTTCCCCAGCTCACCTGATGGACGCCAGGTGGACGTCCGACCGTCTCAAGTTGCTTCGAGTCCTGGTCGTTGCTCTGCTGCTGCTGTGCTCTCAATGTTGCTACGGGGACAGGCTCGATGTAGCTGCAAGAGAGTTAAAAAAAAGTCAGAGTGAGTGGCTAGCTGGAAAAAGCAAAATGCTTTAAGGAGCCCTTAAAAAGGCTTACTCAAACATTGTCTCGCCTTTGGCTTGAGGTCGGGGGGCTCTACCTCTAGGCCCATTAATTTTATTTGCTCTCGTTGTCGGTAGACTTTTGTCTCGAGTGAAAAGTCGGCGAAAAATAAATAAAAATTAAAAACATATCGCGCATGCAAAGAGGGAAATATCGAGAGCCGAAAAGGCCAGGCTCAAAGAGCTCGTACATATGTGATGATGCCATGAGAGCTGTACAGAGCACATACTTTCCCATGTGCGGGTGAATGTGGTTCAAGGCTGTCCACTGCCACTGCCAGTGGCCCACTTTGGCGCAAAAAAGGCGGCAAAAGTGAAAGTGAAAGTGAATTATTAAAAACAATTGCAATTGGCGTTGATAAAAGTGCACACACACCCTCGAGTGGGTTTTCCTGGCTTTCCCACCTTCAGTTTTCGGGGGAATTTTTGTAAGGTTGGAATTCGTGGCCCAAAAGGTGCAGCTCACCAGCTTGTGTAATGGAATCTGGCTGGAGGTATTACCAAAACCCAACAAGGTGTGAGCGGTTTTTGTTTATCAAATATTTCCGTTTGCTTGTTATTATAAGCGTCGCAGAGGTTGCGCCACCTCTTGTGTTGATTTGGAGAAGATCAATTAACATTGACATAAATTGAATTTGTATGGCAAATTATATAAATGAGCTTCACGAATAAGATGGGCAATCGGGCGTTTTTATCGGCATAATTGAGGCCTTTGTTCAGCGATGACGGAAATTGAGATAACATTGGGGGGACTGAAGACATTATTTATACATTATATACGATTAAATTCTTCTTGGTTTAAATTATATCTTAGTAATACCTATTTCATATTAATAGATCGGAGATTAGGTGAATTGTATTGTATATATTAAAATTGTCTAAAATAGGTAACCTCTAGTTAGTTTAAGGCTAATCATAACATAACTTTATTATTTTCCAAATCGCTAACGCATTAAATATGTAATATTTTGTATAATCCCTAACCTCTAGTTAGTTAACATAAACATTAATAGCTCAGAGATTAGTTAAATTTCATTATATATTTAATACTTCTCACAAAAGCTAACCAGGAGATAGTTAAAATTAATATTAGATCCTCAGAAATTGTTAAGATATTTATAATTTTCTTAAATTCCTAGCCACTAATTAGTTAACATTAACATTAACAGATCCGAGTGTAGTTAAATTTTCTAATATATTTAATATTTTTTAAAATAGGTAACCAGGAGTTAGTTAATATCAATATTAGACCTTCAGAGATTTAATAATTTTTAAAAATATTTATTATTTTCTTAAACTAACCACTAGTTAGTTAACATTAACTTTTAAGGCTTAGAGATTATATATATATTTAATATTTCCTAAAATCCCTTACCCCTAGTTAATTAACACCAATTCCCTGATATTTCTGTGGTCTCTTTACCAACCCACCATAAATAAATAAATCTTAACCCCACAGCCTTTGATTAATCCACCCACACTAAAAGGACTCAAATACCCTATCAATATAGAGGCTTAACCCTACACAGACACTGATTTATTTGGCCAGATGGAACTTAATTGAAAGATTCCTGCTGGCTCGCCGCTCGTCCCGGGCTCGTCCCTGGCCGCTTGTCGCTTTTTCCGCTTTCCCAGGCTCTCTCAGCTGGCTGTCCGCTTTGATTAATGATTGTTGACAAGTGCAACAACTGCCACCGCCCCCGATCCCCCATCCCCGATCCCCGGAAAGAGAGCAGAGCCACAACAAAATGTCCGTCAAGCTGGGCGGGCTGTCAAAAGGGGGGAAAGCTCCGCTTAGCTGGATTGCAGATTGCTCATACGCAGCGTGGCCCCTCTTGAGCCAAAATTAAGTTGCTTGCGGTGGCTGCGCTTCTGCTTGCACTTTTTGTTGCTGCTTTTCAGCTGCTGCTTTTGCTTTTGCTTTTGCTTTTGCTTTTGTTAGTTTTAAACAGTTGACAGGGGCAACAAGGAGACAAGTAGGAGACCAGCTCCATGATTTATGTCGTTTTATTTAATTTTAATTGAAAAACTTGCACACGAGGCGGCGGCGACGACAAACAACCAAAAAACCCTGAAAACCCTGGCATTCGGCAGGCCCCAGCCAAGCCCCAAATATAATTAAAATGGCATTTCAAATGGGTATAGAGCCCCCTCTTTGCCATTCGCCATCTTGCTATGGCACAATCTGCATTGCCAGGACTTGGAAATGCAAATAAATAACGGAGACAAAGGCTCAAATGCAAATAGAATGACTTTATTAAATGGCCACGTCGGCGAAGCAGGCTCACTGAGTTGTTTATAAACTTCACAGTTGGCAAATAATAAAGACACCAGAGAAAAGGGGGTAATATACATACATATATATACATATTTCCATAGGGAAAGGGGAGGGCGTGGCCACAGAGCGACTAAAGCCGTGTCTAACAAGCCACGCGACCTTTTCTTTTCTTTATTTTCTCTCCTTTTATTTATGTTTTTTTTTTTTTTGCTATTTTTTATATGACAAATGTAAATGACGTACTCGAAAAAGGGGCAGGGGGGACGGACTTAATATGAACTACAAGAGTGGGCGCAGTCTATGAACAAGACATTACAACAGTCATATTAAAGGAGAAAAAAATATATACTCCGCCACAAGAAGTCAAAAGCGGCACAGTGGTTAAAAAAAAAAAATAATAATAATAAATTTATAATATATAAACAGAGAAGAACAGAGTTCAACTTGGAATTTTTTATAAAGAATTTTCCTTGTTTACTAAAAAAAATATACATAACAAAATTAACATTATATATTTAATATTTATATTATATAAAGAAAGAAGGCTATTTTGAAGGCTCCTTGAAATTTTCCCAAAAGACATTTCTTTGTGTTCCCTGCTAAAATAATATATTTAAAATTAAAATAATATTTTAACAGAAAGTTAAAATTGCAAAAGAAGGAAGGACAAACTCATTTCCCTGCAAAAATGAAATATTCTTAGTATCTAAACATAGAAAAACGGAGTTAAAATTGGCTAAAAACCTTCCTTTAGCTTCTACGAACATTCCCCTAGAATATGTTTTCTGATCCCTGTTCCTTTGAATGTATTTAAACCCACTTTCTTGGCACAGTCTCCACGGTGCCGCAGCACCAGTTGGGGCAGGAAAAAAAAAAACCAAAAAGGGGGCCGAATTGGCAGAAAAGCTGAAAAACTGCCGCCAACGCCATAAATCATGCGGCCAGCAGCAACAGCCAACAGCCAACAGCCAACAGCCAGCAGCCAGCCAGCAGCAACAATATCTGACAACCAGCAACAGAAATGTAACAAAAAAGCAGAATATGGAATAAATACAAGAAAAGCAGAAAAAAAAGGGAAATTAAATAACAATAACAAGGTTAGTGTTGGTCGTGTTGCCGCTGCGATAACGTTGCTGCTGCTGCCAACTAAGTGCAACATGGAAAACATTTCGAGTGTGCAACAAATTGAGTGTTTTTATTGCATTAACATAAATAAATTAGAATGCCAGCGAGAATGGCTGGGGAATGGCTGACTCACCCAGAGACAGAGCATGTATTTCTTGCAGTGCATTTTCTAATGCTATTTCTAGCACGTTTGCACATGGCCAGTGTCCAGTTTCTGGCGGCAACAGCACGTTGCCACGTGCCGCATTCAAATGAACGTTTCAGGGACATCATAAGTTAATCTGTCGAGTTGAAAACTCTCTTACTCTCTCTGAGAGAGATGCACAGGTGAGCATCTGGAGCAGCATCTGGAGCAATATCCCGACTTGTGCTTTGATATGCGTGCGGAAATTGTAATGACAGCTGCTGCTGCTGGTGCTGTCAGGATCAGGATCCCCCAGCACTGGCTGCTGGCTGCTGGCCGCAAAATTGTTGCCTTTGTGCGGGTCAGAAAGCTGTCGGACAGCACAAGCAAAAGCAAAAGCAAACTGAGAAAACAAAAGCTTTAAGCTGTTATTTCTCTCCGCCCCCCTCGAGTGTAGTGTCAATAAAATGAAATTAAAAACTTTAAACAGCGTGGAGGCGAGAGACAATTTAATCAAGCCACTGCAAATGAATGCCCAAAGCAGCGCAAGAAGCTGCAGCAGCATTTGCATGCAACCACAACAGCAGCAACAGCAACAGCAGCAGCAGCAGTGGAAACAATCAAAAAGTTTTTAAAACAAATTAAAACTCGACGACAAGAAAGTGAAGAAAGCGAAGCGAAGCTCTATTCTCACTCGAATTCCCTGGCAAATGCTCCGTGAATTTTATTGTGCGGTCAATTGCAGGCAGGGAAGACCTAGAACCTCCCCCTTGGCACAGAAAATAAATAAATAGAAAAGTTGAACTCTGGCCAGAACTTTTGGCCCCCAAAGGCCGCCTAAATCAGTCTGCCGGACGCTTAGCCATTTACCTAATTTTGTTGCCATCCATTAATAAACGCAGGCAAGACGACACCAAAGCTCTTTTGTAGTTGAATAAAAGTTTCTAGTTTAATTATAACAAGTGGCGTTGAGTGTCAATAAACTTGTGCCAGTTGGGATGTAAATTGTTCAATTGATTCTTTTAGTTTTGCCTAATTAATGCACAGAAATGAAGGAGCTGAAAATGAATTAAAACTCCTCATAAATATTTAAAAAATTAAGAACAAGGTCTTGTGAAAATTAAATAATAAACTTGCAATTCAAACTTGCCTAGATTATATCCATTAAATATTATTTCCTTGATTAACTTTACAATTTTCTCACACTTATTAATATTTTCTGTGAATATGTACAGCTATATTTTTATTTATTTATGAATTCAATGCCAGCTAGCAGTTTCCTTTAAATTAAATAAACACTTTCAATGCACATCTCAAGAATCTTCACGGTTAATCGAAGTTCCAATTGAAATTCCAATTCAATGGCAAAAAAATAAAATCAAATGCGATGAAAACTTGCAACTTGCAGCAAAAACTTGCAATGGCACAAAGGGAAATTGCTCAGCTGCAAGTTGCAACCAAAAAACTTTAATCGAATTCATGACAAATGATGTGCGAATTTTGCGAAAGAGATCTGCACTTCACAGAACCGTCAACAAGAGGGGGCAGACGGCACTTCAGCTGGAAGATATGGCCGAGTGAAGAGGCCCGAAAAGTCAGGCACTTGCAAAGGCCAACAGAAATAATCCAAGGGGCCAAGTCAAGGTTATGTCTACGTGGGTTCAATTACCCCCTCTTATTTCTTACCTTTTTATTTTGTTTCTTTTTTTTTCTTGCTTGCTTTTTTTTTTGGTTTTTTTTTCACTGTCTGCGTTGGTCAAAAAGGTTAAAGCCAAATTAGAAAACAAAGTCTTATGCTTGAGTGCACAGTCAAGGGTGCTTCTTCGTTGCCTCTTCCGCTGGCGCAGACTGACCATGCCCCATGATGATGATGGCGATGATGATGATGATGATAAGTTTGCCTGGCCACACTCGAAATGTAATTAGAGTGCAGCCAAATGCATCCAAGAAGGGTTATTTGATGAGAAATCAAGGCGGGCCCTAGCTGAGGGGGTAAAGGTTGGCCAAGAGCTGGAACTGACACTGAAATCGGGGTACTTTATATAACCTCATCTGCAATGTACTTATATGAATTTTATTTATACATATATAATATTTTTAATAAAGATTCCTTGCTCAAAGCCAGGCAATAACTACTTGCAACTCCATCAGTTACACACACACGCTGGGCAATGAGCAAACAAATGAAGAAATTGCAAATTCATGAGCCACATTGGACACGGGTCATGTGGGGATTGTGTGGATTGGAGTTCGTTCGGTTCGTCCTTCGGATTTGTCATAAATACGAAATCTCCATAAGCCGGACAGAAGGAGGAGTCTCTCTGCGGTCTGCAGCAAAGTTTGTACATATTTTTTGTGGCAGAGTAGAGTGTGTGTGTGGGCGACAGTTTAGTCTCGTTTTGTTTTGGTTTTGACTTGACTTTCAAGCAATTAATCAATCGATCGATCAATGGACGCTGCTGCGGTCATCGGACTGAGAAAGTCTCTCATCGATCTCATCGATCAGTGTGATCGGGGAGGCCAGGCCGCCTTTGTCCCGCCAACGGGTTTCGCAAAGCAAACTTTTACATTGTAAACTCTTCATTTGGCATTTGGTCACTGCGAAAGTGTTGACCAAAAATTGACACAACTTTCGCCCCGAAATCCGCAACCGAATCGGAGTCTGTGAACCCAAGTCTCAGGGTTCAAAAATTGAGGCTCACATTTCACATTTAACAACATATTTCTTCTGTTTATTTTTTGAGCAGGAATAAGTGCATTTCATAAGCCATAAATTGCAATTTTAAGTTGAAGAAACTTTGCTTTGCTCGAGGGATTGAAGGTATGAATATTTAAGCGACTTATGGAGGCTGTGCTCCCTCCCGCTCTCAAGAATCTGACGAAAGGCAGCTTATGTCTGCCATCATAGTGGCTACACTTTGATAAAAACTATAGGGAAATGGCGATAATTGTTGAAGAGTATTTGAGGCATAGGTCCCTTTAAGCTTTTGCTATTAGAAATATATTTTTTTAAATGTATTGTTAGGCAGACAAGTAACTCGAGTGTTCTTGAGCCTTTCTCTCTGCATTTTCTACTTTTGTCTGAACATTCTATCGGTTTTAATTTGAAGTTTTTTAATATTTTCTAAACAGACATATATGTTTTAAAATGTATTTTTAGGCAGACAAGTAACTCGAGTGTTCTTGAGCCTTTCTATCTGCATTTTCTACTTTTGTATGAACATTTTTTCGGTTCATTCATTATTTCCTCAAGTGCAGCAGACCATGTTTGATGTCTCTGGCAAATGTGTTTTGTTGACTGTTTGCGGCATTGGTTTGCATTCGCAAAAGTAAAGTTTCCGCAAACTTTTGCCTGGCTTTCTATTATTTTTTTTATCTCTTTGGTAGTGTTTCTTGGCCAGGTTTGCTGGGAAATTGATCCTGTTGCAGAGACGAATCTCCTGCAGCCATGATGAGCTCTATCCGAAAAGTTGCGCCCATCTCCAGCTCCAGCTCAACTTTGCTACAATGGGGCTTCATTTGCAGGATTCTCCTCTTGGCCATCGCAATCAAGTGGCCAGTGTTTCTAACGAATCATTCAAAGTTTTGTGGAATTTTGGAATAGTTTTGTTGGTAGCCAGTGTGTGTGTGTGTGTGTGGATATGCCAGTACGCCTTCGATTGCACTTGAAAGTTTTCAATTGAACTTTCCGGCAAGGCAAAACGACACCTGAGACACCGAGAAGAGACCGAGTAGAGACACCTGAGTAGGGTCAGTGGATGGCCAAGCGATCGGTTACCTGCTTGCTGGTGCCTCCGCGAATCCCCGCCAGAAATCGCCACGCATCGCTTGACAAGTTCAAGTTTAATGGTGGCAACGAGGCAAACGCAATTTGTGAGCTGTAAAAGTGGCCACCAAAACGCGCCGGCGAACGGCATTTGTTGGAAAATACACACACACACATAGTACACTCCCCACACACAAAACACAACACACACAGCATCGGACGTCGTCGACTTTGGCAACGTGTCAAGCCGGTTTCAGCTGCTCCGCTCTCCAAAGGCAAGGCACACACTCGAGCAGCACATGGCCACCGGTCAGCATTTTTGCAGCACGCGTCCCACTCCAAGCCACACACAGCTACAGATGCCAAATGAGATACAGATACGGCTACAGAGAGAGAAAAAAAAAAGCAGAGAAAGAAACAAAACAAAGCCAAAACAAACGCTCGCAAGAGTGAGTGAAAGAAAGAAAATCCGGTCCGGCGGCCACGCTCAATAAAAATGTTAATTTGAACTGTAACAAGTTCAACAACAGCAACAAGCAACAGGCAACTAACAACCAGCAACATCAACAGCAGCAGCAGCAGCAACTTGCAACACAAACAAGAGCAACAAATTGCAATTTCACCTCGAAGCCAGCTAATTGAAATGATTCAAAGGCCAAGAAATTCCCAAGAATTTCGAAGAATTACAGAAATTACCGGGAAGAAATAGCTGAGAAATCTTGGATTAATTTAAAGCCAAGTGTGAATAAGAAATAAAGAGCAGAACTACTAAGAAAAGGAATTAAAGAGTTTATTTACAAGAATGTGATATAAAAATTCATAGTAATTGTTTAAAAATTCCCAAGTACGAATTCAGCGACAAACTATGCAATATTCTGAGGTTAAATCGATCAGAAAAATATGTACTCTTACTTTAAGAAGATATATTGAAGTATATTAAAAGATAGAATCCTTAAAACATTTTTTACAAATTTATTCAAGTTAATTAAACTATAAAATAATATCTATAATCTATGTATAAATTGTAGAAACTAAAAACCGCTTAATTCTGTAAATAATTCACTCAAAAAACTAACATGAAATCAGTAACTCGCCTTATATCTTACTTAAAGATCTCAAATCAATTAAGAACACCCATTTATCTTGGTTCATTGGACGATATCGGTTGATAATAAACTATAACCCCATAAACCCGTCGATTTAAAGCAGAACAAATAGGAGAGCAAAGCTCCAACACGGATCGCTCGATAAAGATAAGACATAAGCAGACCTAACATAGATAAATGTTGGTAAAACAATAAATATACCATACAGATCTCCCAGGGGTCAGTGATCGACTTTCCTCGCTCTCAAACAATTCATGGAAACTCAAAGATTGCTGAGTCTTGACTCCACTTGACACATTTCACAACCAGATGCCATAAATCAACATTAATGCCCGATTTAGGGCCGCAAAGCAGTTGAAAGTCTCAGATTCCCAGTTTTCGTGTTATCTTCCCCGTGCGATCTGACCCTGAGTTGGTCTATGCAAATGGGTTTCAGTCGTTATCAGATCGGTGGAATGAATGGATATAATTATGGGGAGAAAACATAAAAAAGGGGGTGAATTACCTCACTTAGTTAGTGGTTTAATTGCAAGCTGTACTATGTAGTTACTTTTTAGTTTAGTTTATTTGCAGAGCTCAAGCTCCAGTATTTGATTATTATTATTTGAAAATCCCCAAGCCGGACTCTTTCAATTTCAATTATCTGGTTCAACTGGCCATTTCCGCCTCCGCCTCCAAAGCCAATCCGATACGATCAAAGAGAGAGAGAGGGAGAGCAAACAATAATCATAAATAATAATAATGGTTACGGTTTCTATCGTCTGGCATTCATCATCATCTTCTTTTTCTTTGCGGCGTTTTATTAAAAAAATAAATAAACATCGTAACAGTTCATGTATCATCATCATCGTCATCATCATCACTGATTGATTATACGTATGCTTTCCGCATTCCCCGTATGTGTAGCATTTTCATAATCAATCAATGGATTGACCAAGAAGCGAGGAAGCCTCTGACCAAACTGGGTTAGCTTAGTCAAAGGCTACAGTTAGCCAGTGGAGAAGAACAGTTGCAGAAAGTCGCTTGGCTATAATGATTAGTGCCAGAAGATATATAGACATTCGCTCGCTTATAAATTCCCCAAAAAATCATCATCATGACTCAGTTGCGAGATGGAATTTACGCTCGATGAAATGATTCAGAGCCAATATATATAATATATAATATATACGAGTATATATAAAGCTCTGTATAAATCAGCAGCGACAGCCGGCGAATTAGCATATCGTTAATGATGAACCGAAAGCGAACTTAAAGCCGCACCGCAGATTCCAACGGCCAACGCATAATGTGTGTTAATTTATATTCGATTAATTGTTAATTTGACCAATAAAAAATGTCGCTCAATGATTTCCGCAAAATCGAAATACGAAATACGAATTTTTCGTTCGATAAAAAGGTCGAGCAACTTTCGCGGCGACAATTCTAAAATTGAAAAGCTTGGAATGCCGTTCATGTGCTCGTATCTCTCGGATCACTCGTATCTTTAATTGACTCGTAATTAGTCTGAGCACACGCACAATGTTGAGGTTGTCCAGTTTGAGCTTGGAGCTTGGCGTTTGGAGCTTGGATTGGTTTGCGTCGCCTTGGGACACGCCCTCCGCTCGATTGTCCATGATTAATTGCCGCGTGTGTTGGGGACACTGCCAAGCCCCGCACACAGCAGGTGCCAAAAAATAACCAACAAATAATCAAAAAAATACCCACGACAAAGTAAGGGAGAATCAAACAGTTCCCACTCCCAGGCTCTTGAATTCCCAGCCACAAAACGATGATGATGGTCAGCCGGAAATATCCCAACTGCGGTGTGCTCAAATTTGTTGGGTTCGTCGTCGTGTCCAGCAGCAGCAAATTGTTGACACAACAAAAAAAAAAACAGAGGAGGGAACACAAAACTTCGGACAAACAACATGAAATTAAACAAAACAACAAATCGCCGAAAGTGAAGGTGTTGTGTGCCCGCTCCGCCACCCAAAAAACACACAGCTAAATATGTATATGATAATGGCATATAATGAAGCGTTTATGCAAATCCGCGACAGCATTTCACACTCCAATCCATCCATCCGACCCATCCCCTTTCCCTTTCGCCAGCGTGTGCAGCATTTCCACCAATCAAGACATTAAAATATCAAGCAAATTGATTGTGGTGAATATTGAAAAAGCAGGCAGCAAACTCTGGGTCACTATGTTAAGTGTGACCAAAGGAATGTTTGAAAAAGGAGTTTAAGGTAATGTACAAGGCAAGGTTGAATGGAAAAAGGAATCAATAGTTGTTTTAAAAAGGAATTGCAAATGACAAATCCAATTGAATAAGAAAGAAGTTTATTTTTATATTTAATAGTGTGACCAAAGAAATGTTTAACAAAGGAATTGAAGGCAATGTGATCAAAGGGAGTTTAAGGCAAGGCTGAACGCAAAAAGGTATCTATATATTTTTGAAAAATCCAAAATCCAAATCCACAAATCCAATTTATTATTTTAGCATTCTAGCAAAAATATATTTTTAAACTAATAATCAAATCACACTAGGCTCAATATATTTTCTCTTCAAATTTTCTCCAAATATTCCACCATCAATTTGTAATGTTCCAATCTCAGCTGTTTCACTCCGTCTGTAAACGATATTTCGGTTCCCCCACTGAAAAGTTGACATTCGCACCGGAAAAGTTGCCACAACGATCAAATGAACATAGAAATCAAAGTCAAAATAGTTACTCGCCTTCATCCTAGAGTAAGTCAGTTGATTGTGAAATCAAAAAGTAAGCACATTATTCTCCCACAAAAAAAAAGCACCCATAAACATCTTTTTTTTCTTCGTATCGTGGGACCAAAGGGCGGTGGAAAATGGCACTCAAGGATCAAAACGGCCACATATACAACGCCATACCTGGCGGCATGGAGTCGGACGAGGAGGAGCTTGAGGAGCTGATGCAGCGGCTGAAGATCAAGCGCTTGGCGGATATCACAATAGGTGCCGGGATCAATGGTCGCGACTTCGACGCAACCCTGGACGCCGAGGCGGAGGAGTTCTTCAAAGTTTTCCGCGAGAAGTGGAGCATCTACAGCAAGAACAAGTTGCCGCACTTGCGCCAGGAGTTCGGCAAGGCGCTGATGGGCCACAAGGAGCCGACACTGCGTTTGGCTCTGAAGATATTTGCCAACTGTCCCGAAACCAGCGGCAACGTGCAGCCCAAGAGCTTATCTCAATTCGTCCTGGAGACTGTGTGCAAGTTGTGCGAGGAGTTTCCAAAGCATCTCGGCGAGGAGGGCTGCGATCCCAGCACCAGCATGGTTGCATTTAATTTTGTGAAGATGTCGGGTCAACTGAGGCTAAACAACGCGGTGATTCAGGCCTACAGCCTGCGCCAGATCCGGGAGCTGTTGCTGCCCAAGCTGCGCGAACTGCTGGAGACTGGGCAGGTCAAGGAGGTGGCCCAGTGGAGCATCGGCCTTCAGATGACCGAAGAATTCGATATGATGGAGGTGGCCTTTCCGCTGATCGCGACCAAGAAGCTGCCGCTGGCCGAGGAGTACCTGGACCATGCTATCCAGCAGCGGCTGCCGTTTGTCAAGTTTCTCGACTCGCTGCTCCACAAGAAGAAGCCGGTGATCCAGCTCTGCGAGCATCTGCTGGGACGCTACCAGAATCTGAAGATCTCGCACGACGTACTCAGTTATCGGCCCATATCCAAGATTGTGGCGCGTCTGGCCAAGAAGTACAACTTCGACGATGCCGTTACGCCCAACTACAAGTTCACAAAAACGTGCAGCTATCTACACTACCTCTACCGGGAGTACGAGAAGGAGCACACCAACCTGGCCAGCTTCCGGGAGCTGGTCAGCGTCCACGCCTATGACCATGCCCTGCGCAAGGACTTTGTCAACTTCTTGGCCGCGGCACAGGCCCATTCGGAAGCCAGCTACTGGTACAAGGAGTTCAAGCTAAACCCACACGATTGCCGGCTGGAGATCAAGTCGCAGGAGTCGTCAAATCGGGAATCTGATGGCGCTGCCATTGGCTGTGATATGTACCTGACCATGGACCTGTCGGACGAGTGCCTAATATTTGTGGACACGTCGGCGCAGTTCGACCGTATGGTGTTCCACCTGCAGAAGGAGCACACCATTTACCTGGACTCGGAGTGGATGCAGAACGTGTGCGGGGACAACCAGCTGTGCTTGCTGCAGATAGCCACCGGACACAATGTCTACCTGATCGACTGCCTGGCCCGGGAGAGCCTCCGCTCGGGGCATTGGCGGGCGCTGGGCGCCAACATCTTTAACAATGTCAACATCCTGAAGGTGGGCTTCTCCATGGTCAGCGATCTCAGCGTTCTGCAGCGCTTCCTGCCGCTGCAGCTGCGCCTGCAAAATCCACACCATTACCTCGACCTGCGCCATCTCTGGCTGGAGCTGAAGAAGCAACGCTTTGGCGTGGAGCTGCCCTACGGCAATGTGAACCAGGCTGGCGATGCCCTCAGCGATCTCTCATTGATGTGCCTGGGCAAGAAGCTGAACAAGTCGAATCAGTGCTCCAACTGGGCCAATCGGCCGCTGCGTCGCGACCAGATTCTCTATGCAGCCCTCGATGCTCGCTGCCTGCTGCTCATCTACAACACGCTCCGGGATCGCGTTTCCTTCATCAAGGCGGCCATTGAGAAGAGCATTGCGAGCAACAACTTCCTTAAATCAATTTGAAAAAGATTCAACATTTATGGCTATGACAAAGAACCACCATTAAAGTAAAGAATAATAGCTAAACCCAAAGAATTGGCTCATAAAAATCGCATTAGCAGAAGACAATCCCCTATTATAAATCCACAAAAATAAAACTTGAGACTCAAAGACAGCTTTACATTTCAGAGAATCAATGGTGACAGTCATTCCCTTAGAGGAATTCCTCAGAGTCATCTTCAGGTGTTATGTTCATGGACTTTGTGTTATGTCACCCCCCGTCGAAACTGTTGATTTATGCAACTAATCCGTTGTGGCAACTGCTTCAGATTTGTGCCATTGCCTGCGTTGTTGCGTTTCGAGCACACTTTCAACTTTTGCTGCTTTGGCCACTCCGACGACTCCGACGACTCCGCACTTCAATTTCAACTTTTGATTGCACTGCATTAAATTGATTTTCAGCTGCTTTGATGCCATCTTCATCCTCATCATCATCATCGCCATAGTCATCCCCATCCCCATCGTCGTCGTCTTGGGATGTTGTTTCTGTTATTAGCGCGCATGATTGGCATTTCTGGGTGCCTCGTCTGATTTCTTTCATCAGTCTGTATATTTATTTACTCTGATTACTTCACTCCGCCGGCAGAAGTGCTTCGTACAAACAAAAACAAACTGCAATTGATTTTGGCCACTTCCGATGTTTCGGATGTAACATTCGCCGATGTGACATTGCGCAATCGGAGATCGGGAGCCGAGATCCCATGGAATCTCAGTGACTTGCAGTGGCCAAAAATGTCGCTTTCATTTCGTTTCGTTTTCGGGATTAGAAACAGTCACCAATGAGCTGGGAAAATAAAGCGGGCAGACATTCACATTCACTTTTCTTGCCGCATTTCGCGTCGCAAATTGAAGCCATATTTCGGCACATGCCACGATCGCTGGCGTGGGTTTTTCAATGGAGCCAGAGCCATTGTGTATTTCCCCCGAAACCCACACAATCCTTTCGATTTCTGTCCTCAATTAAGGATGCACTGCAGCCGGAAATGACTCTCTTTCCTTACTGATTTGTGGCCCAAAATAAATGCTTCAAATTGCAATTTACAGCAGACTATTAAATCTTTACATATATTTTCGCTTATTATCTCTTCTGGGCTTGCCCGTATTAGTTATTTAATTATTACACAAAAATACATTTGTAATTCAGCTTAGCTTTCAATTTAATTCGTTTCGTTTTATTTGGCAGGAAATATATATATATATATAAATTTGCATTTTTATATATGCTTAAAATTCCATTAAATTCACATTTAATTGCCTTTCGCTGTACATTCGCGATATTATCTGTTTGATGTTGCATTAAAAAACGCAGAAAATAAAGCCAAATAATGTTCATGTTCTCTGCCATCCATCCAATTAGATGGCGATCCGAATAAACTATTTTAGCATGAAAAGCAGATGGCCTTAGGGTAAGCTCTTTGCTGGCTCTTGTTTTTTCAACCACCCACTGTGGATGATCCGCACCTGAAAGTATTATCTGCTTGCTGGCCCTATAATTTAACACTTTTCACTGGCGCAAAAAAAAAAAAAAGAGAAAAACTACAAATAGCTGCGAAAATTCTTTTCATTCTCAGTGTTTTTCAAGAGTTCTTTTTGCGTTTGGTTTGGCGCTTCAATTGTTTGTTGTAGGTTGTTCTGCCTGTTTTAGTTGTTGTTCTTATTTATTGCCATAGTTGCTGTTGTTGTTGTAGTAGTAGTAGTTGTTGTTAAAGTTGTTGTTGCCTTGCTTGTTGTTGTTGGGCGGAAGTGGCTCGTTGGCCGAGGCGCGCTTTTTGTTTCGCAAATGTGCTGCGCGGCCTTTTTCAATAGTATTTTTCACACTTGTGAAAATTAAAACTTAACTCGACATTTTGCTGTTTTTGTTGTTGTTGTTGTTGCTGTTGTCGCTTGCCGCTTTTTATTGTTTTAATTACACGCGTTTTTCCGCGCATTGTTTCAATGACCGTCACGCGCCACAAGCCTCTTGTCGTTCTCCGTTCCCTCTTTGGATTTTCCCGACCTGCACACCGCAAAAATTGTTGTTGTTGTTGTGGTTGTTGTTGTTGCTGCTGCTACCGCTGTTTGTTTGCAAAATGAAGTGGTCATATCTGCACCCGTGCCCCCTTTCTCTTTGCTTAATGCTTAACCCCCTGCGATAAGCCCAACCCCGAACGCCGCACAATCGCACTCAACCCCCAAAGGCATTAATGATAATTTCAAAATGACATAAACGCAACTCCCCGAGCACATCTCTACCCAGCGGATTAGGGATGGAACTCATGAAAGGCAAAAAAAATCGATTATAAAAACTATCGCACAAATATCTTAGAGGGGCGCTAAAGTTCCCAATTGCTAATTAAGTTAAATGCTATAGAAGATGAGACATTGGCTAGTAAATGAAAGTAAGGGATTTTATCTATATTATTTATTTATTTTTATAATTGAAAATCCATTGTTTTGGTTTTGAAAACGATTAACAACATAAATATCTTTCTGGACTCTAGAATTCCCAATTGGTTCGAACCACAAAAGGTTGGTTATTAAGTTAAAAGCTAAGAAAGATGAGACGGGGGTTAGAAAAGGCCATACAGGACTTTCTATCAATATTATTATTATTTTATTTATATATTAATTAAAAGGCATTGTTTTTGTTCGCTTTGCCATCACCAGCAATGACGTCGGCATTGTAATCAATGAACTCGCGGGCCGCAGTCCAGTTTGCAGTTGGCAATTCGCGCGATTCGAGTTCGAGTTCGGTTTGGGGCAACCCCAAGATAAATGAAATAAATGAATGGCCTCTCTCAGGCTACCTCTCTCCCTCTCTCTCTCTCGCCGCTGGCCATGCATTTTAATGCCTTAATGAAAAATGCATTTTTAATTATTTTTTGTTCATTTACAGTCAACTTTTTGCCGGTGTTCGGTGGGGGCTGCCGTTCCGTTCGTTGGCTTATGCGGCGTATGCGTAATTTATTGTGCTTAATTTTCATTTCGACGTTGACAAGTTTAAGTTGGCATTTGCAAAACGGAATAACCAACGGCACATAGCGTTAACGTTATAATGTTTAATAATAATTTCTTGTCCGCTAACTGCAGCTCGTTTCGAGTCTCCAGTTTCCTGCAAAACAAAGCTGGGAAGCGAGTGCCGTCGAGGACAAATATCGTATTTCATCATTTGTTTAAGCCAAGCACCATTGATTTGCTCAGGTAGCAAAGAGGCAAGGCAGGGCCAGAGAGAGCTCGTCATTCATTAGGATAGCATGTCATTCATTAGTCCGTAGCTACCCATGTTACCTGTTACCTACCCTGCTCCTCAGCTTTCAGTTTTCAGTTAGTTTCCAGTCAGTCGTCGTCTGTCTGGGGGCACCCCTTCTCTTGCTCGGCTTCACAAGGGCGAGACAGTGGCGACAATGACAGCAAATACGGCGGAAGCAACGCGACATGGATGTCATCGAGTTTCAAACCAATTTGTTTTTGCCCCACTAAAGCAGACAACTTGCTGAATAAATTGCCTTTTTGTGTTATCGACAGGGGATAGATAGAGAGAGGGAAAATGTTGTTTAAAATCAAAAAGAATACTTAATAAAATGGAAATACTTAAGCTTCTTCAGCTCTTTAATATTTTTATTATTGAAAAAGCAATTTAAGTTTTCAGCAACATAACTTGAGCTGGCATTAATCTTTATTCATTCTTCACTACATATTTGTATAAAGTTTTCAATGATCAGTCTCAATTTTCCTTTTTATCCAGATTATTTCCCATTTTATCCTTACCCCTTACAGGCCTTTCTCATCTATAATTTCCGCTGCAATTTTGGAAAAACCCCAGAGACCAGTGTCGTGATGAAACTCTCCATTGCCTCGCTCATGATTGAAATTAGCCTAATGCTTATTGCATGTAATTGTGACATTATCATGTCAATGGATTGTATCGAATCAAAAACAAAAATGATAAGCAACCGAAAAAAAAGGGGCAACAACATCTTGTTCAGCCAAACGGAACCAATATGGATGTCGCCGAGCCGGGGAGTAAGTCTCCTCCGCTCCGAGCAGCCGAAGAAAATGGCAACGAAAATGAAAGTTTCAATTACAAATTGCCGCACACTGGGTCGGGCCGAAAAGGGGGAAAAGCGAAGCTGGCTGACTGGCTGGCTGGCTGGGTTGGTTGGGACATTTAATTACTGGTTTTTCCGCTTTAATAAATGCGACATGATTTTGAAGGTGAATGACGCCGACTTTCAGCCATTTTGGAGCACTTAAGAGGGGCCTTTTTCAGTAAGACTACTTTTGAGGAGCTCAAGTAAAGTTAAATCCTTTTAAAAATAATCACAATTAACAGAACTCAAGTTATGACCAATTTAAAATACGAAAAATACCTTAAAACATGCAAATTGAAAGTGTCAAGTACAGAGACATAGACTTTGATTCTTTTGAGACGATTTAATGTTTCAGCAAAGTCAGCAATACGGCGGCAATTAGCCCAAACAAACTGGCCAAAAGCCAAACAAAGGCCAGGCCGGGCATATTCAATGCAAACAATTTGTTCAACTCATTGTGGGAATCAATCGCTGAGCCCGGCTATAGCCTCTCTCAAGGCCGCTTCTCTAATAGACAGCCAAATTAGAAGCACAAAAACACACAGCAATAAAGCAGCACTAAAGCAATATAGGAATATTTTACAGAAGAGGAGCTGGTAAGCAGCTTTTCGTTGACATTTTCGCGAAAGGCCAAACATGACTGGCAAGATGCGAATCTCCAGAGTGGTTTTCGGGGTCTCTACAGAGTGCATTCTTTGCATCGATAGATGACAATCCCACCACCTCCTCCTGTGCCATTGTGCCTGTCACTTCTCCTCCAATATTTGCCCTGAATGAGACACTAAAGTGAATTATTAGTTGTGCAAATAATTGCACAGTTTGCTTTGCACAATGTCCCAGCCCAGCCCCTCCTTTGCCGAGGATTTCGCGCCGACAGCTTGTGGCAATATTTGGTCAGCGTAATGGCAGCGTAGCATGGGGTGAGAGGGGCATGGGATTTCCCTGGGATTTCCTAATGGGCGAGGAGGTGGTCGGGTGTCTAATCACACACAGCACAGCATGTTTCCGGGTTCCGGGAGGAGCGGCTCCCAGCTGAGCAGAGCAACAAATTGGTAAAGGAAAAGGAAAAGGAAAAGGGGGAGCCTTCTATTGATATCATATTTTGAAGGGAAAGAGGAGCCCATAAATTATTGGTAATGTTTCTTCAATAGTTACAGGATTATAAACCAAACAAATCAAGTTAAAATTGTATTTGAATTACAGCTTGATTCACATTTCCTTGGTTGCTGGTCAGATTTTGCCCTTCTTGGTGAGAATTACCAGACTTGTTACATCACTCTTAACCCTATTGGTGACCCCAAGCTCGTATCATTTTTTTTACCCCATTCGTTCCGGCTCATCTGCATGCCACACAATGTGGCACATTGTCCTCCTCAGCGAGGGGAGTTCTTATAAAGCAAAAAACGACGAATGTTGCATTTCAACGTCATCATCTTGTTCTTTTTGATGATCATAATGACGGGGTTTGTGATATTCCAAAGCCCTGACCAGTTCCTCACTATTATCACTCCCTTTACTATACACACATCATCCCCACCCCTCCGATGGCCGGACGCCTCTGTGCCAGTCAGCACGAGATTTTTTTTTTATTTTTTGCATGACCATGCCCCCGGGGGGGCCACCAACAAGTCCATCTGTCTAAAGCGAGGCATCTATTTGCATTACTTCCCTTTGTAAACCCTTTGCTCCTCTCTTCTCTTTTTTTTTTACTATCCCCCCAATGATTTCCCCCGCTTTTCTCTCATTTTTCCCATCGAACAGCTCAGCGGGGCGGCGGTTGAGCTGCAGACATTCATTTCGGTTTATAGGTAAAGCCTTTCCCCCGACACACACCCACACCCTCTCACTTCCAACTGAACTGGAAAGCAATTTGGTTTAGGGGCTGCGCCTTTTATAAATGCATTTCACACTCTATTTTGCACTCACCATTTAAATTGTGGACATTGAATATGGGCTCAGGCTGCACAGCTCCTGTTTCGACTGCAAGAAACACAAAAAAAAAAGAAAAGAAAATAAATGGATGGGTTTCAATGTGAATTGTTGGTTTTTTCTGCACACAGAAATATATATCAGAGTTATTGGACTGATGTGTCAATGGTAGGTGTGGGTACGAGTGTATTTGGGGGACAAGTAAAGAAACGGCTGTTGAAACCATAAACTTGAAACTTTTCTCCCAGATTGGTCAGGTCGTAACAAATATTTTCATAGGTGTATATGGCTCATAAAATGAATTGAAGGTTCAACTGGGTGTAAAAGGAGATTATTCTTCGTATTTGTTGTATCAAAAACCAAAGCCGTGCTATATATTAGGCAATTAACATATTAGTTTCTTAATAAATTAGTTTCTTATGAGATTTATTCCTTAGCTTCATCTTACTCCAACGCTTCCTTTGTCTTAACTAACACCAACGTTTTCTATGCTGATTTAATTTACACCAACTTCGACTTACATTAACTTAATTTTAACCTCTAGTTATGCAATTGATAAATTCTTTTTTTATAGCACTGCTTTAATTATAGCTCTCCAGACTTCTATGAGAATTATTCCCTGGCTTCAACTTACACCAACGCTTCCTTTGGTGATTTAATTTACACCAACTTCTACTTTCATTAACTTATTCTTTGGCTTTGACTTAAAACAACGTATTCTTAGCTACAAACTACACCAAAGTCCCTTGGCTTCGACTTACACCAACGTTTTCTTTTACCTCGACTTACACCAACATTTTCTTTGCTTCAACTTACACCAACCTCACCAAAGATTACACCAACGTTCCCTTGGCTTCAACTTACACCAACGTTACCCTCTTGATCTTCAATTCTCAGCACCACTTTGGCTCCCACTCTAGGTTATAGTTGACCTTCCGCGTCCACTTTGCATGCCCATCACGTGTCGCGTTACCCTGCCCCCTTTTACCACCTGATACAGGTGTCAAAAAAACAAAAAAAAAAAAGAACGTGGGCGGGAATGCGAATGAGCATCTCCCTCTGTGCTCTGTGCTCCCTACTCCCCCTCCAGAAAATAAAACTCCAACTCATTATTTAAATTTTTTTCTTTTGCCTTTTCGTTCATGACCCAGAAACGGAGACCGATCTCCAGTCCGAGAGTGTCCCCCCCGCCTTTTCCCAAGCTTTTCCCCCCGAGTATATATCTTGGTCGTGAAACGTGGAGACATGGAAACGTGAAGTGTACGTGCGGTCATCTGTCATGATTCTCAGTCACTTGGCCTACAAAAAATCGGGGGAAACGGCGGCGGCAGCAGCGACTGCGGTTCTTTTGCCGGTCCAAGCCCCAACCAAGACCAAGACCGAGTCCGAGTCCGAGGCAAGTCCATTGTCTATGTGCGTGCGCTTTGCTTAAATGTCAATTATTTCACGCTTATTAGATTTTTGATGGCCTTCATCACGAGACGCGACGATGCTGCTGCTGCTGCTGCGGCTGCTGATGATGATGATGATGCGAGAGTGCGAGAAAGCAGCCGAAAAAAAAAACGTAAACTAAAGGAGAGTCGCTGGTAGACATATATAGCAGATACTCCACATATTACCAAGTGGCTGTGGGACACGTAAAAGTAAAAATAAGAGTAATGCCTTGCTGCCTCTTTATGGCCTTTTAATGCGATCTTTACGCGTGTGTGTGACAAAGATCTGCCCGGCTGTGAAAGAGATAGACTTAGATGGCCAAAAAGAGACGGATGGAGACCGAGTGACAATAGTTTTCGCCCCGTCTAGACGCCGAGAATAATGGCTGAATGAATGGAACTGAAACGGATCAAGTGGGTCAGCTCCATCACAGGTGCGTGAGAATTTCTCTCTCCTCTCTCTCAGAAATCACAGACTCAAGATCAAGATCAATATTTAATTTGGAATTTCTTTCGAATTAATAACGAAGAAAGCTTGGATTTTACCAGAGATCAGTCTTTAAGCCTAAAATATCAGTTAATAAACATAGAGAGCGTGAGAATCTCTGCCTCTGTTATCTCTTTTTATAAGCTAAGCTATAAGAGATGGAAAACCTCTCTGAAAAGTGATAAAATGTGAGGAAATGGTCATGTATTTTCACGATCATAATGGCAGAACATCAAGTGCTTGGCCCGAATGAACGTGGGAAATCCATTCATAACAAAATTCAAGCCAGACTTTCACCAGTATTTTATTTACTTATTATTCTTTTGGGTTCTGTAGACAAGTTGCTGAAATTAGTCAATGATTGGGTAATAAATCCATAGGGGAACACTCGAGGATTATCTGGACTTGGACTTCCTCAACTCTTTCCCGATTTCCCGCCTTTCAACTCGAACCAATTTCCAAACATTTTCCGCTCAGAGAGAGAGACACAATAAAGAAATTTTCAACAATAAACTAAAACGAGCTCTGGACAGCAGCAGCAGCAGCGGCAGCGGCTACCAGGAGGAGTGGCGAAGCGGGGCTATAACTTTGTTCCGCCAACGTAACGACATTTCGTACGACCTCATTTCCAAAGTCGTAATAATTTCATGAAAAACGCAGCGACGTCGACTGCATTTTCGGTTTTTTTTTTTCGGGTTTTTCGGGGAAAAGGCAAAGAAAACCGGGGGGGAAATGGTGTTGGTAATGTGCCAGTAAAAGGTATTTTAACGCTGGAATGCCTCCCTGCGCTCTTCTTCGGAAATGTCGGAAAATGAGTCGGAGGAGTCGGCGGCGGAGTTTTCCTCGGCTGCTTTGTCATGAAAAATAACTTCGCTTCGTTGAAATGACAGTCACGATTTTTTTGCTCTTTTCCTGTGTCTTCTTTTGCCTTTTTTCGTTGTACTGTTTTGGTAACTCCTGCTGGCCAGCGTTGCCTGTCACCATCACAGGTTGTCCTGCTGTTTTTATTATGATTTCCATTCTTCATGCTAGATTTCCCCCTTTTTTTGGGACAGTGTAACAGACTAAATGAAAGATGATGAATTTATTAAATTCCCCATGTCTCGCCCGGGATAACGACGTTGTCTGGCCAACTATTATGGCCCAAAAATGTCACTTCCTTGAACTGAAATGTATAATAAACTTGAATTTTTTATATTTCTGCAGGCAGGTGAATTTATATTCATTATTTCTGATTTATTCACAACCTTTTCACACATTAACCGAATTATTTTATTCTCATTCCGCGTTTTTAATAATTAAAGCAAAGAGAGAGAGAGAGCCAAAGCTTTTCCGTTTGAAATTGATGTTTACTTGAGCTTTCATTTTATGCAATTTGATTGCATAATAAATGTGTTTATTATTTATTTAAGTGCTGCTTAAATATTTTAATAAAATTGCTTTTATTTGTTGCCTTTACTTATGTTCCCTTTCCAGCGTTCCTATTCGTAATCCCCGCGCGAAATGTGACAAAGTTTACATATTTCATCATAATTTTCCGCCAGAAGAAATGGAAAACTTTGTTCCGTTTCCGTTTCTGGTTTCTCCTTTCTGTCCCTGCTTGAAGTCCCGTGTGTTGTTTTTGTTTTTGTTTTAGCATTTTTCGTATTTTTCGTACTTTTCCCGTATTTTCCGTACAATGTTGAAATTCTTTTGAAACAACTTTTTCGCCCATGGCCTGGCCCGTGTCCCTCCCCGGCAATCTCTCGGTAAACTGCGGCGGCTAATAAAGAATGTAAATGGAGCAAATTGCTTGGCCGAAAGGTGAAATTTCATAAATTTCGTGAAAGGGAAACGAATGGAATGTCCGCGGGGCCGGGAACGCCGGAAAAGTGCGATGGAAAACATGAAGAAAACTCATCGCGCGTCGGAGGAACTTTGTTCGAACACAAACTTGGCTAACAACAATCGTAAAAATTGCGCTGTGTCATTAATCTGAAGACCATTCCCATTTCCCCCTCGACTCGACTTCGAAAAAAATCTACGCCCCAAGGTTTCGGGTTTCTAGTGCCAGAGTTTCACCTGCCCAGGAACTCCGGTGCCACGCCCCCCTTGGCCGTTATAAAAGCGTTTAGCCTTAATTGTTTGACGCCAACACTCCAAAAAAAGGGCTTCCTTCTTTCTTGTGGATAAGGATGAGGCTTGGAAATCCACTATTTACATATTTATCAAATTATTTTTATTCAAAATACAGAAATCTAAAACAAAGTGTTATTTTTGGGTAAATAATTTAAATATTTCAAACTTAAAATGTTAAAATGAGTACATAAATCCTGAAAAAAAAATGTATTTTGATTTGAAATCGATTGAAAAGCATTTTGCATGCATTTAGAAATGATTTCAAATTTATAAACACAATATTAAGTATTTAATTACAGTTTTAAATATTTTAATTACAGTATTTAGTATTTCAATTTAATACTATTTTTTTACTAAGTTACCTAAAATTTAATACCAAATTTCTATTTTTATTTTACAGTTTTTTTATCTTCGAATATCCTTTCCAGCCTGCACTGCTGCCTAATTTCTTTTTTATATATATTTTTTTTTGCTTTCCCTCAATTTTTCTCGCAAGCGTTAAAGGTTATTGCTTTTGTTCAAATTGTTGTTCCCGCTGATGTTCCTCGGGTTTGAATAACTTTTTTTCCGTCATCGTAAAAACGTAAAATCAAAATCGGAAACGAAAACGAAACCGAAAACGAAAAAACTCCAAATCAACTCGAGACGACGGCTGCTGCTGCTGCTGCTACGCTTCTGCTTCTGTGAAACGGTTTTTAATGACCGAAATATTAAAATAAAAGGTGATACCTTTCCGCAATTTCCCCACCTTTATCGCTACGCCCCCCTTTTTTTTCCGCTTCGAGTAATTTGAATGCTGTTCGTGCGGCCTTTTGTTTATGGTCAAATATAAATTCCCCTTTCCTTTATATTATTATTTTTTTTTCTTTTTGGGAAGCGGCAGCAGTGGCAGTCTTATGACACTTTTCATTTTTGGACCCGACCCTTCGGGGCTTTTGCTTTCTTTAATGAAAAATTAAATTAATGAACGCACATTTGTGTGGGGGCGAGCTCGAGCTCGCTGCTCCCGGAAGCCTCCACACTTTCTTGTGCCAACTTTTTGGCTGGCAAATTAATTTGGCAATTGCAATAAAACTTTTGCAGCAGATTTGGCCCATTATTCTTGGCTAAAGAGGGCAGAGTTATCCCGCCCCCAGCCAAGTATGTAGTATCCATGTCCCGCTTATAACCAAAGCCATTAAATAAATTAGTCAAATTCCCCGAACGACAAAAGTTGCTCCTTTTGGGGCCAGCTTGGCTGTCGGCTCAGGCCAGGTAACCTAATCCCCACCTAATTGGCTGCCAAGATCCAATTTCCCGAAAAAGGAGAAGAGTTGGCAGGCAGATTGAATGCCATAAATCGCAGCCGGATTCTCTCGGGGAGGGACTGGACTGTTGCTGCGCCTGCAATGAGCAATAATTGCACTTTGACACGACCCCCGGCTACACAGAATCCACCCCGGCGAAGACAATGGACACAGACACTCGCTCTCTCTCTGCGTTTCTACACTAATAAATCCTTGTCACAATATCCTTTTGTTTTGCCATCTTTTTTCACTTGAGCAGGACCGGGAGCGGGAATAGCAACAGAAGCTGACACTGCAGGGGGAGCCGGGCATTATCATCCTTTTTGAATTTACAGCGCAATAATTCAAAACACATTCGCTGACTGACAGACAGAAGGAGAGGGGAGATTTGGCGAGGGAAACAGAGAAAGATTGGGGTGGACCCAGCCCGGCAGACTTGTCTGGCTCAATCTCAATGATTAAGGTCCTGTCGACACGCAAAAGCAGCAGCAGCAGCAACATCTGATCCCAATTAATCAGAATAGCCAGCATGTATTTATAATGATCTCAATTAATATTTATTGGAAGCATTAATAAACAGGAAATAAGGGAAACAAGAGGGAGAACTAATATAAAATATATTTAATACTAAAGCCCCCTCTCTATGACATTTTCTCACCTCGAACACCTTGAAAAGCTCAGAATTCCGACTGATACAATCCCGTGTGATCCTGAAATAGCAGCCCCCGGGGCAGTGCTAATAAATTTTGCCAGTTATTTATGCTAACAAACATTGCTGAATAATTCAGGGAATGCACAATTGCAGCAGCAGCAGCAACAAGGATGGCAGTTGGGAAATTTAACAATATAAACGCCACATTTCAGATGGCTTGACTTCACGGGGTTCGGGCCAGGCCAGGCCAGGCCAGGCTGGGAATGCAACTGAATCTCGCTCACTTGCACTCGGTATCCTCCACATCCCGCCACACACTTTTAGCTCTCTCTCTGGGAGAAGCACTTTTAGGATACTTGAACTTTTTCCCTGCTGCTCCTGCCCCCTCTCTCATTTTGTCTTGTATCTTTAAGTGCACACACAGAGAAAAAAAAAAAAGAGGAGGATATATATATATATATACGTGTGCCTTTCCCCGCCTTTTGCCGCTGCTGCTTGTGTGCTTAATTCCATTTTCATTTTCATTTGCAGACACAGGAAGCGGCGGACGGGACGGGACGGGGTTGGGTTTTTGTTTGAGTTTTCAAAAAGGAGAAAGAGCAGGCGGCGGGCGAGGCGGCTCCAGTGGCACACATTACTCCTCGATTTTGAATCGGATCCCTGTGCCACTCTGCCACTCTGCCACACATTTCCACTTTTCCGCTTTTCCAGGCCTTGCCTTGTGTTGTGTTTGCCACACGCGAGTTGCCCCCGGGAAATGGGTCAAACTCATTTAATTGCCAACAAAATTAAGAAGCTGCTGCCATATGCGAGCTTATTAAAGCCATAGATGATCATGATCAGTGTTTCGGGGAATTAAATCGAATTAAAAAATATATAAAAAAAAGCTGGGATCTTTTTGAGATTAAGTTTTTAAAAATCCGTATTTAATGTTGATTAAGAAATGTAAAGTCTCCTGAAAACTATCCCAAAACCTTTCTAAAACCTTCCTAAAACCTCATGAAAGCCCCCCCTAAAACCTCTTGAAAACCCCCTTAAAATCCCTCTTAAAACTCTTAGCTCATTTTCCATTATGATGGGGAAATATGCTTAACGAATCCCCACGCAAACACGGGGATTATACTCTTAATGCCAGCCAGCTGGGATCTGTTGCCAAGACTCCTCGGAGACCCCCGACCCGAGCATCATCAGTTCCTGCCCTCCGTAAATCACAGCGAGGTGTGAAATTAAAAATAGTTCTTCTGACATCTAAGTGCGATTGTCAGTCAGGCGTGGGCGCCTTCGAAAATGAATTTATGACAGCACCGAAAATATATACAAGCCATCATTCAATTGGTTTTGGATACACGGATTCCGGAGCGTGCCGCCCACACCATTCGGAGTCCACTCCCCAAAAAGTCTGCCCACAATTGTCTTCAGAGTTGAGTATGTGCGCCTACCTAGTCTCTCCTCCAAAAGTATCTGGGTATCTTGTGGTACGCACATCTGATGTGAGGTGTGTGTGTGTGTGTGTGTGAGTCATAACCGACGCCACTTCCGCCTGCGAGAGGGTTCAAGAAACTCCGAGAGACGCCGAGATTTGTGAGTTGATTTTGAGGTTGATGCCTGCGAGCGTTTTAATTTTCATTATCTTTCGGCTCCGCACTTGGGAGATCTCAGATTTGTACTCGGGCCCGGGGTCACTTCGATCGCTCTTTGAACCTGGCCAGGGGGATTATGTCTGTCTTGGCGGTGCTTTTCTGATCTTTTCTGAGTCGTTTCTCTACGTTTTCACCTTTCAGGTTTGTTCTCTTAAATTTGGCAAGTCATGTTCTATGCTTAGAGCCACAAATAAATCCTTTTTGAAATTGTTTTAGCCATTACCTTCTATATTTCTTATATATTTAACCCCACAATACTTTAAATAACTCCTTTATTTTCATATAAATTTAATTTTCAGCCTCTCGCATGATGTCAGCTTTCCTCGCCAGCCTTAATCCCTCCATCCATCGATCACTCATCTATTCATTGAGGGCGACAGTAAAAAAAAAAAAAACAAATAAAAAACTATTTACAACAAACGATGGGTGGGGGGGATTAAAATTAAAATCCCCCTCGAGCTCCTCCTCTTCCGCACTATTCGATAATTGACTTGGGCTTAACGCAATTAACAATGGCAGGAAAAAACGAGGAAAAAAAAAAACGAAATAAAAATCGGACAAATAATGAATAATCTCCGGCAGAAAGGGAGTTGTATGGCGAATTCAATAACCAACAAGCGACGGCCATAAATATAAACATGAATATAAATATGAGTAATCCTCTGAAGGTTCACTCTGGCGGAAAGCTCTCTCAAACTAACCATGAAAATCATCAAATAATCGACCTGCCCGCCCACTTCCGGCTAGTTGTTGAATTCGGAATATATTCTGGGAGATGTGCTCATCACTATAATCACAACCATCGGTTATCGCTGCGATCATCGTCGGATCGGTCGGCACAGCAAGTGGACATGGCCACAAGACGGCTTAATCGACGCACATTTCGCGGATGAGCGACCGCCGGCAACAGCAATTAGGTAGCTTCTCTTTTTTTTAAATATTATTATTAGGCAACAGTTTGGGCCAAAGAATACCCTTTAGCTGGAAGCCAGCCACAAGAGGAATTAATTATTTAAATATTTACTATAGAAGCAGCTTCCAAACTAGTTGGTTTTCATTAAAGAAAAATTAATTCAAGACTTAAATAGCTTGGTTAAAAATCATTTTCAAGCTCTAATATTCCTTTAATATATTTTTATTATTATCCAGATATACCTTAGCTATCTCCGCAAGTACTGGGTATCTGAAGCTTATTAATTAGCTGATAAAAACAATGGGATGGGGTTGAAGTGTAGCCTCTGAACACCTGCCGAGTTCGTGACTTGGCTCTAAGGTCTAGTCTTCTTTGCAAAACAAAACATAAAAACTTCAAAAACATCACAAACAAGCAATTCCTTCAGTGTTTATTCTCACTTTGTGACGCTGACATAATCTTCGAAAAAAAAAAATAGTAAATAGTAATTTTTCGTTTTAAATTCCGGTCGAGCATCAGAGATCTAAAAACCAAAACATCTGCCTCAAGATGTCTCTGTTCCTGCTGACCAGCCTGTGTGTGGGCCTTACCATTCTGGTGGTGATCTTGGGCGCTACCTTTGGACCCCTCATGCATGTGTCCCGGATTTGGCCCAGGTTTGGTTTCCTCTCATAGTTTCATTTAATTTCCCTTAAGCGAGCACTGCTTTTCCTTTAGGCGGCGGAGCAACCAGCTGGCTCTGGTGCCCGTTGCCCCAACACCCGTCCAGCCGGAGCCCTATGATCCCTTCGAGTCGTCGTCCTGGCACAAGGGCATCCGCCCTCACATCCGCTACCTGGCGCAATACGTTCATGTGCCGCCGGATCTGGATGAGATCGGGATACCGGAGGAGCTGCATAGCCACCTGCGCGTCCTGGCCATGCTGCAGGAGCTCTTTCGAACGGGACGGCTGCAGAGGCCAACGGTGGTCTCGCAGTCGGAGATGCAACTGGTTCCCGTCCGTGATGATGATGACCAGAATCGCTAAGGAGGAAATGAACCATCATACCTATTCTATCCCACATCCCCCTATTAAATTCCGGGCCTAATAAGTAATCATTTCGGGGCCTGGCCCTAATAGCGTTTTAATTGCACAGCCCGTAGAGCCAGCTTTGTCCTTGTGTTTGATTTTCCCTCAAATTAACATTAATTCCGTCCTCCTGCGAGGACATCGCATGACAAGCTAGCATTAAGTGCGTGGGGGTAATGCTGGCAAGGAACCGAAGCTGGCCATACCCTGGCTTAGGAAAATAGCTACAAGCCTTCAAGTTGTATTTAGATTTAATTTGATAAACACATTCTATAATATAGAAAAAATCCCCACAAGCACAGGGTACTTTAGACTGCATCAGTAGCTGAATCAAGAGAAGGCACCCCCTGGGGGGCGAGAGCTCCTCAGGACTAAGGCAGCGCAAGGAGCGAAGGCTGGAGCTGGTAAGGAGCAGCCAGGGATTGACATGTAACTGTTTGTCACACAAAATTAGCGTCGGGCGTCGAGTGCCGAGTGCCGAGTGTCGGCAACATCATTTATCAATGTATCAATTGTGAGGGCGACAGGCGACAATAAAAACAAAGCTACTCTAGCCGGGAAAAACGAGGTGGGGTTGGGTTGGGAAAAATAAAAAGGGAAAGTGGAAAAGTGGCGGAGGGAAAACAGAAGGCAAGATATCACGCTCGAAAAAGTCAGACAAGACGAGGGTTGACAATTGGCAATGGGAGGGAGTCAGAGTCGGAGTCAGAGTCGAAGTTAGAATCAGAATCCAAATCCAAATCGAAATCGGAGACATGTTTCAAAGTTGATGTGGAATTTTTCAGATTTTCCGAGATTTTTCCCCTTCTCGCTTGAGTGAGGATAATTAGTTAGGGATTTGACAGTTGCCAACAGAAGAGGGTTGTAAATGTTTTAGGGAATTAGAAAGGCATTAGCATTAGGTATCAGGAAGAGCAGGATATGCATATTTAAACATATTATTTAAGTTATTTCATATGTTCAAGGTAGCTTTTCCCCAATTAGTTTACACAAAAACTCACCACTTAAAATATATTTATAAAAATATTTAAATGCCGAGTCCAGGCATAATTCACTGGCTGAGAGCCCCATAAATCTGTCATAACCATGGAGATAGAGATACCGGACCAAAGTCAAGTGATCACTCAGTTCGGTTCTTCTAGTGGCTCCATACGAGTATTCCATATTCCAGCAGCCATTCTCCCACCTCATTGAACTGACATTTCAATGACATTTTATCACACTTTACTTTAGTTTTTACTCTGCTGGCTTTCAGGCTTTCAGCATTTTTAGTTTTTGAATTTTATTGGCCGCACACGCGGTGCCCTGCATACTTGAAGAGCTGCCTGCCTGCTGGCTGTGTGGCATCGTTACTATCACTACTATATAGCCATCATTATTATTATCTTCACCCACATTGGAATGCAGTTTCGTTTCGACACGCTCAGAGTTTATTAAACGCTGCCCTTGGCTCATTGACTGACTGACTGAATGACTGACTGACTGAATGAGCGACTGAGCGCATGAGGGGGTCGTGTTAATGTTTGGCTTTCAATTTGGCTTCGATCAAGCAGGGCTGTGAGTCAATATTTACCCCGCGTTTGGCAGCCCAAGGTCGCTTCTTGGCCCCGAGTCAAGTCCGAGAGTCCAAGTGCCTCGCGCGCATTTTAAGGCCTCCAAGCCCCCCGATTTGTCGCCTTTGGAGCACTCAGAGCTTAGAGCTCAGAGCTCATTCATAATAATAATCATAGTTTTGTTTGGTTTTATGCCACGGCAATTATACATAGTAGTCAAGTTCCCAAAATATTTGCTGGCCATTTTGCACAGATTTATATTTAATTAGTGGTCGGTGGGTCGGTCGTCATGTTTAGAGTTATAAATACGTTTTTATTGAAGGCTGGCCGAGTGCTGGAACATATGTAAATATGCATATTATCCATCAGGGATTGCTTTTATGTGTCAATGGAAAATTGCGCTAAATTACCATTAAAAAGCGCACAAATGCACATATTAAATTGAGTTTAAAAGGAACAAATATTTACAATGTAAATCCAGTGAAAAAACGTAAGTCCGACAGACAATAAATCGATAACACCTATATTCTATATTCCTATAGCTTTCAAATATAAGCAAGAGTTATGGGAATAAGAGGCTCTCGTAGGAGTAAAAATTAACTAAGGTAAAGGGTGTTGTAAATAATTAACTATGTATTTTCACTAATCGATAATTATCGCCTATTATTATATAATTATAATTAATTAAACCACAGGCACTGTTATTTCACAGTTAAATTCCCATTAAGTGCGTAAATTCCCTTATAAGAAGCCATAAATCATGAAAATATGCTACAATTTCCTTTCAATTTCCTCCGCTCACTTATCGATAGACAATGGGATCGATAACCCGATTGTTTCGCTTCATAATTTCAACACTCATCGATGGCGACAGGCGACACCCGTTGAACGGGGCTAAACAAAATCGAAACAAATCTCGTAAAACTCCACTTGACACTTGTCCCCATCGAGTGTGTCTCTGTCTCCCTGTCTCTCTATCTCCCCTTGCCCCCAATCTCGCTATCTCTCTCTGTCTCCCCGTCTCCCTGTCGTTGCTGGAAAAAGGGGGATTCCCATGGTGCGTTTGACGTTTGCTGCTGACATGTCAGCAAAATTTTAACTGGCAATTTGCAGCAGAGCCCGCGACAGAGAGAGCTCCTGTGCCGCCGTCGCCGTCGCCTCTTGCTCCTAGTTTTTTCTCCTCCCCGAATTTTCCCCGGCATTTTCATTCTCGCACGTAGACCGGCCCAGACAGACAGAGATAGAAGGGGAGGCAGCCAGACAGACAGACGGACAGAAAGACAGTTGGACTGTCCTCTACCGACCTGCCTCCCTCCCTCGACAATTTCCCAGAGCGTGTGTCTCTCTCGCTGTCTGTCTACGGCTTTTCCCACCGCTTTTCCTCCTGTTTTCCCTGCCCTGCCCTGTCCTGTTGTTGTTGTTGTGCATGCTACATGGCACAATATGTTGCTATGTCTGATGTCTGGGCCCTGCCTATACATACATATCCCTTCCATAGCCGCTTGCCACTTGAGTTTTGTGCTTTTGTTCATTGTGTCTGTGTGTGTCCCCTCGCAGTGTACTTGTGCGCAAGCATTTTTGGTAATGGTGTCAAAATAATTTGGATTGTCATTTGTTTGGGACTGCGCCCCCGCCCAGTCAAGGTGAAACTGTTGGTCAAGCTAGAAATGGGCTAAAAATGGGGAAAGGTCCTGGGTGCTGAAGCTGAAAAGGTTCAGTGGCATAAAATAACATTAATTTGTGATTTTTTTTTATTACCATAATTGGATTTCCAAAAGGGCTTAAAGGTTGCCCAGAGCTCTAATTGATTTTGGCTCTAATCTAAAATCCCTTTTAAGCACACATGTGAAGGGCTTATAGGCTCTCAGGTTTTATTTCTTTTTAAGATATTTGAAGATATTTATTTTTCTGTATTTCCTTCAAAATATGCAATACTATATTCACCTTCCCGCTCCTCCAATCAAAGGAACAACTGTTTTCTGATTTATGAGATCATCTCCGATTGTTGTCCTAGTTTCGAGCATTCTCGAGATTCCCCGGGATACGCCCTTTGTCTTTGGCTGGAATTTATTTTAGCCCTGCGTTCGATAGTTCTTTCATAAATCATTGCCCTGTGTTATTTCTTTTCTCTGGGCAAAAACAATCTGTGATTGATGGTGGCCCAGCGGCCAAGAGAACGGTGGAAACAAGAGCATGAATCGCTTAAATGTCACTTGCCAACCCCTCACGCCCCACGCCCCACGCCTCCGCCTCCCTCATCATCATCATTTCGCCTTTGTTTGTTTGCTAATAGCTTGTTAGCCATTTCAAAAACAATTTTCTTACTTACACATTCCAGCAGCGGCAACAACAATGGCGATGGCATAAACAACAACATTAGACAGCAACATGTGTAGCCCATAACTTCCCAACTGCCCCGCCCTACTCCCAGTCCCACTCCCTCTGCATGTCCTTTTTCCTGCTCTGTCATAATTCAAGGCACAAGGAACAAAAACGCAAAAACAGAGAAGGACAGAAAAAAGGGAAAATGCTGAGGGAAAAGGCTGCCTGAATTAGGGGGGAAAATTACACACACACACACACATATTGACAGGTCCTGGCCATAAATTAAGCAGGTAACAAGCGAGAAGCGCCGACTCTGGCTTTAAATTCTGGCTGAGCTTTTCTTTGGCTGAACAAAAACGCAGCCTGAGGAATATCACTCATACGCCGTGTGGCCCTGGCAGGCAGGAATGATCGATCGCTATCTGTTCTGTGACAGCGAATTCAATCAACGTGTCACAGGAATCTTAAAATTAATATATTTACTAAGGATTTTAGTGGGTACCTCCTTGAAAAAAATCAAACAGGAAGTACCTACAGCTATCCCGTGTAAGTGATATTCCTGGTTTTAAGCGCTAAACATAATCCGGAGTAGTAACCCTTGGTTAACTTCAATTTTTGCCAGCTTGTTGCTAATATATCATGACAAAAGAAGGGTTGCCCAGGAACCACCGGCCTTGCCTGCTTTTTATTTTATTTTTTTCGCCCTCCCCAAGCTGTGTTTGTGTTTGCTGCTGCGACTGAAAAAGCCGGGCTGTTACATTTCCCCCAACGCTTTGTTTTTTTGCACAAACTTTTGTCGCAAGTTTGCCTTTGTCGCCTTTTGTCTCGCTTATTCAACCCTTTTTGTGTTTTTTTTTTTGTTTTTTGTTTTTTTTTTAGGAACACATCCGGTGCCGGTGCTGAAATGCTGAAATATTTTGGCTCCTGTGTTCCGCCACCGTTCCCCTGGCCATGTGTTAATGGCAAATTAAAATTCACTTAACAACATTCCACTTTAGTTTCTAATTTGAAGTTTCATTTCCACACTGCACTTGGGCAGGGCAGCGTGCTCGTTTTTTATTCAAATGCCCAAAAATCCTCGTTAAGAATTTATGAGCCGGAGCCCGGAGCCACAAAAGCCGCAGACACCGCTCATGCAATTTGCATCCTGTGGGTGAGAGGGTACACATCCGAAAGGGGTTTCAAGTGAGTCGAGGGGGTTGTCAATAATAAATAAGCAATGCGGCTGAAGAGCCACAGCATCGGGGAGATAAAAACTTAAAAAGTATCGCCAAAGACAACAGGGAATGACTAAATACTCTCTAAATACATAAGGAAGTAAGGTAAACTATGGATAATAATTTATTTATAAATAAAAATATATGTTTTACAACTATTTAACTGGTAGTTTCTGTGATTACGAAGTATCTCTAAGAATTAAGTGAAGACCACTTCCTGCTCAATCTGAATATCACTTTACCCTTATTTTTCCCCCATTATCGACAGAGTATGCAAAGTAATGTAAAAATACAAAAAATTCCCAGAGTCCTTGTCTGGGCTGGGCTCTTCATATTTCCTTGTCCTCTCCGGGGAGGCATCTTAAAAGCTTCTGTTCCCAGCTCCACCTGGCCAGTCTCTCCCCCTTTTGGCCAGGAGGCTGGCTCAATTGAAATCAATTAAAAATCAATCAACTCAAATGTAGTGAAAAACAATTTTTAATTGAAAAGCAGCATCAGAATCCACACTGGACGCTGAAAGGAAGCTCACCTGGCGGCACCCGAGTGCTGAGTGTTGAGTGCTCAATCCCGAAGTTCAAGTGGCTTCCACATCCACCTTTCAGCATTTCAGCAGAGGAAAAAGCAGAAAAGGACACACACACGGACACACGGACATGCGGAGAGACTGAAGACTGAAGGAGAGCAAAGTGCATGAATATTTTATGAAGATAAATAAGGATAAAAACTTCAAACGACCACCAAAAGTGGTCGCTGCTTGAAAAGGGGTGCAAAATGGGGTAAATGGGTGAAAACCTGAGGCTTAAATGTGCCAGTGCCAGCGGACACACTGGGCGTATGAGCAATGGGATTTGGGGACTTGGCATTTTTGGCATTTGCATTTGCATTTGCATTGCCAACCAATTGAAACCGAAATCAAAGAGTCGCAGTAGCAGCAGCAGCAGCTCCATTTGATTGCCAATGCACCGAAACTTCTTCCGAACCATATGCTGGAAAATAATTGCTAAAAAATAAAGGGAGAAGGGTTGCCGCTTCCATTTGGAGCATGGACAACCGCTAATGGTGTCTGCGGCCAAGTTGTGGCTAGAATAAGTTTTAGATTACCCTTTCAGCTGAGAAAACTAAAGGTATATTTGTACATAGGCTTGTTAAATATATTTTATTAATTTTCCCATATTTCTAAGGCCTATTTAAAGAGTACATAAGTTTAATATGCATGGAGTTTATCTTGGAGTTTTTACTTTATTTTCCTAATCTATTAAAAATGTAATCCCTTCACCTTTTCCCCTTTAAGAGGTAATACATAGGTCCTTAGACTGACCATTTTCCCCCCCAAAATAAAAACTTCGTTTAATGAACTTTTAGCCATCGCCTGCATTATGAGTCCAACAACAACAAACAAACAACAAACAAAAACAGCAAACAAACAAACAAACCGACAAACAAACTGCAAACGGAATAACGGGTGGAAAAAGACCAAACTCATTTCAAAGCTATTAGGCGAAGTAGAAGGAAAAGTCCAACAAAAACTATTCGCTGCACTAAAGTAAGGAAACTAAGCGAAGAGGAAGAAGTGTAGAAGGAACAAGGATAATACGCGGAATAGAAATTAGAAGTGCGAGTCTCTAACTTAATTACATAATCCTTAAAGACTTACCTTGTAAATCGTTTAAAGCGTTAATCCCTCATTTTAGCCAGTACAAAATTTTAATATTGAATCCTGGGGTGGCTGAAAAGATAAAAGATTGCAAATATTTTAAAGAATTCATTGAACTTTTTTTTTTTACTGTACTTATAGATATAATAAGGTGACATTTAAAACTATAAACGAACTAAATCGATATAAATAGATGTAGATATTTATTTTCTTCTGTTTTTTTGATAGAAGAATCTGTACTGTCCTACCAAAATGTACTTTTTATGATATGAAAACTATAGATATATCGATGATTAAACAAATGTTTTACTTAACTCGATATATATCGATTGCTTTAACATATTTTCTATACTATTTATATATTTTGTAAGAACTTATCATAACGAAATCTTGTTTGATAATTGCTTATGGATTAATTTTAAAAATTTATCATATCGAAATGTTTGTCGATAATTACCTATCGATTACTTTTTCTCGATACCTATCAGGTTTGCATTATTGCATAGATTTCTTCATGAATAGACCTAGTGATAACATTTTTCTCCTCTATCTCAGCTAGCTCCAACCTCCTTTGATCCCTTGCAATTTCTGCAGAAGGCGTTCATGCGTTGGATAACCCTCCCCCACCCCATTCCCCTTTATTGTTTGACCCAAAGGGCCGACAGGGGGAGCCACTCAATGTAATGAAGGTCATTAGAAATGTACTTTGAGCCGGGACACAGAGAGGCAAAGAGGCAAAAAAAAAAAAGTGCGTAGCACAAAACAAGAACAAAACGAGAGGGCCACTCTCTCTTTCGCACGCATTTTCACCGCTTTTTCTTCGCTTTTCCCCTTCTACCGGCCTCATCGAGTTTCCCCCGCTTTCCCTTCGATTTGGTAGGCAGCTTTGGGTCATTAGGTGACGCCTGTCCATGGGCACAAAACGTAATTAGTCGACGACGACTACAACGACAACGACGACGATGACATCGAAACATGTAAAGTGGAGCGCTCCACTGACCCAACGATCCATGGCCCACTGCCACGCCCCGGTCGCCAGCCCTTCCTTTCCATTGATGGCAGAGCCAAAGTCTTGGCAAAAAGTTGGTAATTAGGATGTTTGTGCTGCTGACAGACAACGCCGTGGCAGCAGAAGAAGGGATACTGGGATAGGGATAGGGAACTGAGCTGGGTCACAGGATCTCTGGGAATCTCCGGGAATCTCCAAGGGTTAAGGCGGGGGCATTTGTAAATTAAGTTGACATCTTAAGTTGAACTTGTTTAATTAGATTTTATCATTATAATCAAGTCAACAGTGGCAACTCGACACGACTCTCGTTGTTTGCCCTTTGTCCGTGTCCGTGTCCTTGAACCCGCTCTCCCCGACTGGCTCCTGCAATCCAATTCCCGTTTTTTTCCCCCCATTTCCCTTCGGGTTTCAGGTGAAAGGCGAGTGTCGTTTTTTGTGCTTAATTAGAATTTGCATTCGTGTTGCATGGGGAATGGGCGGGGGGATTAGCCCAAAGAAGTAGGCAAGTATCTTAAGCACTTTGTCTTTTGTCTCCTGTGACGGCAGGTAATTTTATTTGATTTTCCATCTCCCCAAGCATATCTCAATTGGATCTGCTTGCTCTGCCTTCTGCCTTTACTTTATCCCCATTTTACCGGGGGGAATTCTTGCCAGCTCCAGTTCCAGCTTCAGCTCCCAGCTTTTATTCGTTCAAAGCCAATCAATTTCTGAATGCAACATTGTGACTTGAGCGCATTTCGTTGCCTTGCCTTGCCTTGGCTGTTGCTGTTGCTGTTGCAGCTGCATTTGCTTTGCACATTTGCAACAGTAAATCGCCTTGATTGAGACTCCCTTTTCGGCATCAAAGTGTTAACAATAAAACCGAAGCTGGTCCAATCCGACACATATATATGTATGGGTTAAGGGAATTTTCCTCAATGCGAAAATGTGGCAAATGCCGCTCTCGAGAGCCAAGGATGGATGCCGATTCCAAAAGGAATCCTTTTCCAATTTCGCTGATGAAATGACAAAACCGATCAGCACATACACATATAGTTTGTGGGCGTGTGTGTACACATATTTCCACACACAAAGACACATTGTGTGTGCGCTTAGTGGTGCTAAATAAATAATGAGGAATGAATAAATCAGGGATTGAATACTTGACCCGACCACTCAACAATAACGATAGCCTTTATGTATAATTTAGGCAAAATGATTGACAAAGTCTTTAAAGCACATTTTAGATACAAGTTGCCGGGTATTTAATTAGCGGAATATTTGCATATTTATGGGAAATTCATTTCAAATTAGATCACACATATTTGCCTCAAATTAACCAACTTGCTAACTGCCTCTAACTTGGTATTTAGTATTGATCTGGGATAATATTGTTTTATATTGTTTTATATTGTTTTAGTAGATAGACAAATTGCTGACTGACTCAATCTAAACATTTCCTGAATACGCCCTTGAGAGTTTTAATATTATTTAGTATTATTCAGGGATAAAAATAAGCAATTGTTTAAGTTCCTAGTCAAGAAACTTCATCAGTTCTAATTTTGCTGACTTATTCAGCCTTAGCATTTTGCTTGGTTATATCCTGAATGCGTACTTGGGAATTTTAAAATAATTAAAATTTTCTAAAAATTATATTTATTAAAATTCCTAAAATTCTTAAAAAAATCTGCTCAATAAAATATCCCAAATGAAGTTTTTTGTTTGTAGTGAGGTATATAAGTTTGTTATAAATACTTTATTTTATTATTATTTCAGTCATTAAAAATAGGCCCATTTTTTCCCTCTGTGCAGACAATCCTCTGCATCCTGATGCGCTTCAATTACTCAAGCAGTCAATGCCGCACAGCAACAACCTGAACACGGCAGCCACAGCGACAGCAAAAGCAACAGCAACGTTGCAACAGAAAAATCTGGGATACTGAGACCTGGGAACATTGAACGCTGAAGTGGCAACGTCGACGGCAAGTTGTGTACTTATTTTTAAACGTATTAAGGAAGCATCGCACTAAGGAGTCGCCAGCAACAAAAGCAATAAAAAACATTAAGCAACAAGCAAGAATGAAGAGTTGCAGTTGCTGCTTGTGCTTTGGGTTGGATGCATTGAATAAATGATGCACGTGCAACGCGAAAAAGGGGTAAAGGGTTGAAAAGCTGACGGGGAAGGGAAAGAAGGGCTAAGGCTAGGGCTTTTCATGTCTGATATCGACATTCTGGCACGGTTTTTCTTGTGGCTTTTCCCTCTTTTGTTTTGCATTCTCCCACCCATTACCCATTACCCATTCGCAAATCGCACGTAAATCGGACAAATGGCATCTCGTTTTCCGCCATAAATTATTAATCGCCTAATGTGACATGTTTTCAAGTTTTCGGTTAGCACAGAGCTTAAGAAATAATTTATAGACGATTGTGTGATTTATAAGATTAAATTGGAAAATAAACAAGAGAGGAGAAATGTGTTTGAATGAAATACAAATAAATTCAGGCAAATTTTTATGGTTTTCACTTCGACTTGGCCGCTCTCCAATGACCAAATGGGCCAAGCTTATTAGCCAAAAGAAGGACACTGCATCATCCCCTTCTTTTATGACTCTTTGTAAGCCCATAAATTATGCAACATTTCCTTTCGCTGTGTGTGGCAGGAGTCGCGGCGCAAAAGTGTCAAAGCTTAAAATTCTTCCCGGCAAAGAGCACAGTCAAGGCCCAGGAAGATACAAGCCAACCCAAGCTCCCCCTGGGTTGCCACTCTCTTGGTGACTTAACACTTTGCAGTTCAAAGTTTTTGGTTCCCCGCTGCTCTCGCACTTATTTCTTCTTTTTTTTCTACTTTTTGACAGTCATAAATTTGCGTCCAGCATGAATTCGACAGCGAACTAAAAGCGAAGAGTCCCGCATTGCTCCGCCAACCCTTTCAACTTTGCTGAAAGGAAAAGAGGTGACGGTGACAGGGGCAAAGGAATCCGGGGCATGTGGTGTTGGCCAACTTAATGCTGGGAATCCGTTAAGCGGAATGAAAACTTCCCCGGCTCCGGCTCCGGCTTCTACTGCAGTTGCACTTGCACTTGCACTTGGAATTGCCAACTTTTTGGCAAAGTCCGATCTTCCCTCTGCTCTTTTTTGTTGCTCGCCTGCTCTTGTTTGTTTGTTTGTTTATTCCGCATTTTGTGTAGTCAAAACAAACGAAAAGTTTCCACTCGAAATTTCCCTATTTCTAGTTCCAGCACCCTTCCCCTGTCGATCTCTCTCGGCCATGGCAAGTGGCAAGTGGAAACAAAATATTTTTGTTTCAAGTTTTGGGGACATTTTCGAAACGAAAGTAAATGGAAAGGAAGGCAAAGACGAGCGAGTCAAGGAATTGATGCTGCAACAAAGAAGTTATTGATATTTATATTATTAAATATTTAATTTTTAATGCCTTTTAAAATAATATACAAAATATTGAATAAATTAAATAGAAAACTCCTGCTTTTGCTGATAGTTCTTTCTGCAATTCAATTGCAAATCCCTCAATTAGCTTGCTTTTCCCCAACGCTTTTACTCTTTTTTTTTTGTAACCACATCCATCTTACATTTCCTGCAGGATACTCGTAAACAGGTACAACAAAACAGGCTTTCTTGTTCACCTCACCTCAACAACATTCAAATCAAAGCCGCAAAACCAAACCCAACCGAACCGAACCGAACCCATCAAGACAATTTTTAATGATGCCACGAACAGACGAGCTCCCCGCCTGGAAAGGACCACATCCTCCTCCTCGCCCGCTGTCTGTGCTCGGAATCCCTGTTTTGCTCTTCTTTTCCAAAAGGGGATGCGATGGTGATGGCGATGGCGATGGCGTTGTTGTGCTGATGAATGCCTGTTTGTACCTCTCGCAACATTTTGCAAAACGAAACAAATGCAAATTGCTGTCATTGAGGGATATATCCTACCGATTGCCACCACCCCCCATGGGGATCCATGGTTTTCTGCGCCTCAGGATCCGCACCCTCGTTTGCCATTAATGCAGGCAGCTGCAGGAGAACCGAGAACCGAGAACCGACAGCAGACAACAACAACGCATGATGATGATTTTTGCGGTGTTTTGTGTATATTAATGCGGCTGGCAAAGTAGCTTTTAATTAGCATGTTGTCTGCGGCCGCAATTAGGCTACGCCCTGCTCCTGCTTTTTGGGGTTTTTCAATGGCTTTTCGGTTGACTGCCGCCAACGCCGCCGATCCAGGTGGGGCAGATGGGGCAGAGATAGTTTGAGTTTGAGGCTCGTGAGTCAAGGGCCTTCCCTTCAGCTTCCCTGATTAGCTCACTTTTCCGCTTTTCCGGGGGAAAGGAGCCGAGAGCGCCAGAGCGACAGAGCGGCTTAAAGTGGCTTAGGCCCCCGCAGAATGACTGCAAATAAGCTGCGTTGCGGATACAGATACAGATACTCTCCCATCCCCTCCCCGCTCTAATTTTGGGATACTTAAACTTTTGTTCGGCGGGGATTAGGCTGCCGGTGATGGTGATTTGATGCGCTTTACCTTCCATAACGATTCAATGAGGTTCTCAGCCTCAACCGCTCTTTAAATATATTATTTTTGTGAGTTATTCGAATCAGATATTTTATTTGCTTTAAATTCCCGACAATGAACAATAGAAACTTGTAAGTTGCAATTTACATTTATCATTTCGTTTATGAAACAAAACAGTAATTCCATTTATTGCTATTGTATTGCATTACATATTTTCTGGGCTTAAATGGCTAGTAGTTTCTCTCAATTATGGTTAATATTCTTTGTAGTTCGAAGCCCCATTCAATTATCACCAGCACCAAGGATTTTTATGGTCATTGGTCTCGCGTGGAGAAGCCACAAGCTCCGGGTCTTGCCAGCATCTAAAAGACTTATTTTCTTTCACATTTTTTCCCCCTGACTAGTTCCCCTTTTTTTAATGGAGTTTTGAGGTTCCACGCTAATTAGATGGCACGCAGGCGCATGACACAAAATGCTGATGACGGAGGGAAATGCTTGGGGAAAACGGGGGAAAAATCGGGGAGAGTGTACTTGCTACAAGGGAGCTGCAATTGCGGCTATGATTATTAGGCATAAAGTGTTGAGTTTGCCGCAGTGGCTGTTGCTTTTTGTTGCCTTTGCTTTTGCTTTTGTTTTTGTTGACTTGGCCCAGGCCTAAGTAACACGATTTTTTCTTCATTATTATTTCTTGGCACGCGATCTGACAAGTTAGACGACTTGTTGTTGCTGCCTGCTATGCACAGGGGAAAAAATCTAGATAGTTGAATCATTCAACATGATTTTCAGAGACATTCTAAGGGAAAAATCAAATATAAAACAATTTCTTGGGACACAGAATGATATATAATAAATAATATAAGCTATTTGGATAAATTTGGCACAGTTTTAGGCATTATAAATAAAAAACAAATAAAGAAATCAATCATTGGGGTTTTCCCTTTGAATTCTTTACATTTCTAATATTTTACTTAATACCCAGCTCTGTCCTTAACTTGTTCCCCGTGTAGCCTATAGTCTTGGTTGCTTTAATATTTTTTCGCTGGACTTTGAGCTAGTCAAGCAAGCTGTCGCCATCGCCATCGCCTTCGGATGTCGCGTTATGCGATTTACATCGGGTGTTGGCTCTGGTACTTTTGTGCTGCTCTGCTGTTTTCCCGGGAGAGCTTTCCACTCCGCCTCCGCCTCTGCCTCTGGCTCTGCCACACAACACCCAACACCCCTCGGGTACAACAATGTGTATATATAGATTTAGAAATTATAGTTGATGGCTTACTTGCAATTAGCGACGACGACAACAACGACGACGACGACGACGACTGATGGCGAATGGGGCTGTTCGCTGTGACTCTCGGCTGATGGTCGATGTCGCTGCTTGATATGACGCCGATTATACTGTCGATTGTCCCTAACGATCTGTAAAACAAACAAATGGAGAAACAAACATTTATTTGCCGGCTGGGCCCAATTATCGTTCATTAATCCATCCATCGTTCAACGCGGCAGAGCAGAGCAGAGCAGAGAGTCGCGGAAAGGTCGCTATCAATCGAACTGATGAATCAATGTCGGAGCACAGCTCGTTTACAGGCCATTTATCGATCATTCATTCACACACGCATCGATATTAACCAGTAGCTCTCCCTCTTAAACTCAATTATCCGTGAGTCAAAAAGTGCAGCAAATGTAATTCACAGAGACCTGTGTCAACGGGAACTTGTGTGCTAGATAAGCCAGGTGATTCAGGCACTTGATAGTAAGTATTATTGTTAAAAAAAGCTAAAACCTACAACTTCCCATCCTATACTAGTGCCTAATCAGCACTTTATTATCTGGAAATTCCTCAGTTGACAACTAGTAGTAGCTTTTTATATAAACAAGTTTAGTTTGCTTAAAAAATGTGTGTAATTATTTCAAGATTGTTGTGTAAATTTATACAACGCAAATCATATAATTAATGTGCTACCAGCTTCGGCTTTAAGGCCGAATATGTTTGTTTATTCATGAATAAATTATAGTTATTATTAATAGTTTAACTAATCTCAGTGTCCTTATCAATAAATTTGTATTATTGATAACTTACTACACTCATTCATGAGCTGAAAACATATATATATTGATACTACACCCAAAAAGAAAAAGCCAAGAGTTTAACCTTTCTACGCGTTGTCATAAAAATGTACCCAATCAGCATAACGAGTTTAGTATAGATTTATTAATTCATAATATAAAATGTATACTCAATAGTTTAGTTTTTATACTCTATATTTCAAATTGTGTATTTTTCCTTATTATATTATACGAAGCTTCATATTAAGAAATTATTACTAATCAAAAGAATAGAATTGGGTGTATCAATACAACCGTCAGCAGACCAGTTTCCCTATCAAAAACCAATTTATCACCTCAAGAAATCATCAGAAAATTTCCAAATAACTGATTATTACCAATACAAAAAAAAAAAAGGAAGGGGAAATCAGAAATCAATGGGCACACCTGAGCTGCACTACCTCTTTGTATACACATTTTATAGCAACTACTTATCAGCAAACAGGGATTAGATAAGCCCACTCACGGTAAGCTAATTTCCTTATCTCGGCGCTTGAATTTTTCCACGACGACGAGGGGAATTACGCAGATATATCTCACACCGAAATAATAATAATAATAATGCAAACACGGCCAACTAAGCCGAATTGTCCGAATCGGTGGCAGTTTCTCACGATTAACCCCGCACTGTATCGCGTCGGCCTTGTTAAACCCGCAATCTTATCAGTATCCCAGGAAATCTTATCACCGACTGGACTGTCTGCCGTTGAAAAGATTCGCGGGTTAAGCGGTAATTCGAACCTCCTCCTCCGCCACCGCTCTCATCACGTGAAAGGTGGAAAAATCAAAAATAAATATGGGAATGGGAGTAAAATCAAAAATCTTAAGCGCATAACGAACTGCGCTGTGTGTGTGCGGCCCCGAAAAAATAATAAATAAAATATATATATAAAAGAGAGGCTGGAAAGGGAGCAAGAAGGGGGAGGCTTGTGTGCAGACATTACATTTTCTGCTCCAAATACGCTTTTCACAATTTCCACACACACACACACGAGTCTAGGGAGAGACTTTTCATTTTACTTTTGCCATACGCGTCGTATGCGCAATGTTTGCTAACCAACACACATGTACACACACTCGGCCATATGCATATCTGCATGTGTGTAGGTTTGGCCCAGTCAGAGAGTCAGTTAGTCAGTCAGTCAGTCAGTCAGTCAGTCAGCCAAGTGAGCCACGGGCGGCATCGTCGTCGTCGAGTTTGTTGTTTATTATGTTTTAAAAAAGTGAAAATTGCATTTTGCCATTTTTTTTATTTTCTATTTTTTTTTTTTGCTTCTGTGCTTTTGTTTTTTCTGCTGCCGCCGCAGCCGTTTTTTATATTTCTTTTTGTATTTCTAATGCAGCTGAAAATTAATTCAAAATTGCATGGCAAAATGTGGGCGGGGAATGGGGAGGTTAAGGATGTGCTTTCACAGCTGGCAGCGTTTGTGCGTCCGGGGAATACGAATATCGAATATGGAAATGTCTCACAAATAAAGATTGATAAAGAAACAACAACATAAATGGGACAACTATATATAAACAAAAAAAGAATTTATTGATTATTTGAAACTCCTAAAAAAAAATCCGTGTTGCAAGTGAGGCTTCTTATTTTTGTGATTTTCATCTCCCTTCATTTAAAACTTAAATAGTTTTAAATGAAGGGAGATGAAAATCACAAAAATAAGAAGCCTCACTTGCAACACGGATTTAAGTTTTAAATGATATAATCCGGTGTATTTAACACCGGATTATACCCCCAAATCCACCTTTTTCTATTAACCTCTTATATTAAAGTCTGATCATAATTTCCATCCATTTCCACCTTGTTTTTTTATATTTAACAACAGAAAATCTAAATCTAAAACATTAGATTTATATTTCTTTTGAATCTCTTAGAAAAATCCCTTGTTGTGTACCTAAATTGATATTTGGAAATTTTAGCAGCATTTTTTGCAACAACTTTTTACTTTTAAGGCTATTTATTTTGTATACATTCATCACACCCATTTCAGGACTTCAATATACCGCAGAATATTCTCTAAAATCATAATTTTTCCCTCTATTCAAATACAGTTTTTCCATATTTAAGTTTGTGCGATTTCCACTCGATTTTCATATTCTGCACCGACACACCACTCCACAGCACACACACTCAGTTCCATTCCATTTCATTCGCTGATTCCCGTCATTTTATTCCATTTCGTGCAATTGAACTCATTATCGTTTGATGGTGCCATTGTTATACAACATTTGGTGTCCATATCAGGGCATCTCCCTTTCCGCCGAGGGCATCTCGAAAATTGCGTTTGAAAAACGAAAGTTTTGCGTTAATTTCAAATGTTTATTAACGCGATTATCGAGCATTAAATGTTTCGTTGTTTGGTTTTTGCGGCTGGCATTCGGAATTTGTATTTTTAGTGCTGTCGATTATTTGGAAAACTGTTGAAAGCGATGACATCTAATCAATTTGCTACGCCAGCCGGAGCCCTCCGTCGCTCTGCTCCTCCTCACATGTCCACACACTCACATGGTTCGCTGCATTTTGCCTCGGCTGCAGTTTTAATTAAGTGTTTAATTAATGATGAGGCTCTCGAAATGGGTAAAAGGGGTGGCAGGGGCGGCTGGGGCGGTTGGGGCGGCGTTGCAATTGAAACAGCAATTGGAAACGATATGAGTTTGGTGCTTTAATTACAAGAAAATGAGCTGAAAAGGGCTGCCCGAAAAACCAGGGCCCTAAATACAGATTATTCAAATGTTTATCTTTCATCGGAAAATGTTAATTTATAAAGACCTTGAACCAGCTGGTTCTCTAATATTGATTTAAATTGCAACCCAAATATAATCAACAATTATTAGGCATATAAATACTAGATTAGTCGCTCTTTTGGCACTGTTTCACATTAGATTCGTTGTCTATATTCATTTATATTATGTATCTGTCATATCTGAACCATTTACCATCAAGTTGAATGATTCTGGGCTGAGTCTGATTAATATATATGGGTTAACCCATCTCCATTGCCTTTCCATATTAGCCCCTATATCATATGCCCAATTTTCTGTGTTGCTCTTCCTGGAACTCAATAAGCGGAGGCACTGAATCAGTTGATCCCTCCGTTGACTGCTGACTTTACTTATGCAATTACACACACACACACACACACACCCCCTATCCACCCCTAAGGGTCAAAACAGAGGAGAAAAAAATAAAATGAAATAAAACGCAATCGCAGGCTGTTTATCTTTAGTCCTTCCGTTATGAGGGTCGCTTGTGGGGAAGGATCCGGCCTTGCCCTAGGGTCCCTTCCTCTCTGAGGCGTGTGTGTGTGGCCCAAACATTTTCAAGCATTTTTCATTTGCATTTTCAATAATAATTCGTTGGCCTTGACTTTGGCGAAGGGTTCTCCCTCTCCCTCTCCCAAAAGGGGCGAAAATATATGTATATGTGCCTGATTTTTCTCTTGTTGTTTGTCCCTCATTGCCAAACATTTATTTATTATGGCCTTCGTAATCGTTTACGGCAACGACGCAACGCACACAAAGGCAAAGAAATTATTCAATAGTGCAAATTTCGGGGGGCTACAAAAAAAAAAGGAAAAGCGAGTGGGCGTGTCCATGCAAATGAAAAAGGGAATTGTTATAAATTGTCTCGAACACAAAAATAGCACAAAAAAAGGTTCGGCAAATTCCCTTTTCCCTGCGTTATTTGCTGTCGCATCCCCGTATCCCTGAGATACTTTGTGTATCTTGTCGATGCTGCTGCTGCTGGACGTGTAAGCGATTTGCTTGCCAGGATAATGGCGGACGGGGGCGGCAGTCATGATGTAAATGTTATGGCAAAAGACTCAAATTTGTTGGCTCTCTTGCCTCTCGGCTATCTATGGTCTCTGGCTCTTTAGATTTCTAGTTTTATAGATATTTCCCTACCTACACACACACACACATACTGGATTTTTATCCCCTCGCCCCTCTCCAATCGCCCCCCTTAATTGGCCTGAAATTAGAACGGTTCCAGTGAGTTTTCCACGAGTGTGGGGGCACACAGGCCAGTCCTCGTCGTCGTCGCCAGTCAATCAGCTTCAGGTTTTTCCTCTATGTTGGTTTAGGGAGCGCGCAAGAACCAGTTCCCGAGAGTAGAAGCGGAAACCCAACCTGATGGATGCCAATAATAACTGGGAGGGAAACCAGTTTCTTCAATACGGGGGCGTGGCGGTCGACGGCTGCCAAACAAATGACCAACGAGAGAGCCAGCGATTTCCAAGGCGATTTATCACCAGGCCCGGCGCGCATTCACAAATCCCCTTCGAATGAAGGATACCAAAGCAATCCATAAAATCCCAGCACCAATTCCGGATGCCGAATGCCAAATCTGTGTCCCCAGCAAAAGTCCCAGCTGACTCCGAGTCGTTGACAAAAGTGTCCAAATGCAAATTATTCATAAGCAGAGCAAATAAACAGCTTGCTTTCTGACGGCGAAGGCGGCTACAAAAAGCAAAATTAATGTTAAAAGCGTGTCTAGGATTGGGATGGTGATGGTGATGGGCAAGCATCTGTTGGCCGTGGCCAACCGAAAATCGGAGACCGCAGCAGACCTGATCCCGATCCCTACACTTGACGCCTGTGGCTTTACCCCTTGCTGCCCGCGCCGCTGCCCTCGATTGATAAGCCGCTTAACCATTTTGTGCTGCACAAATATGTTAAGGCGGATGGAGAGGTGGCTACTGTGGCATAGATACACACATTCTCATATATTTAATGAGCACAACGGGGAAGGTAGACCGGCAGACCGGCAGGTGAAAAGGTCCAAAAACGTGGCATATTTACCATAAACGAATCCCTTCTTCTTTTCTTTCAGACTTGCCCAAGTCAATGGGACTTTAAGTGGAAATTAAGCTGTTTTTCTGTACGTTTTTTGTGGAATTATTAACTACCTTAACTTAAGTAACAAAAAGAGCTTAAACTGTAAGGATTAGCTTAAGAAACTTATATTACAAATATATTAAACTAAATAAAATTGTTGTAAGCTGCAAAGCTCCCATGAAATCTCTTAAAGCATCAAAATTTTGTTGATTATTTTGTTATTTTTGTACTGAACTCATGGCAGCCAAGATCGCTTTTGACTTTTCTTTTTTTCTTAGTTTTTTTCTGGCTGGCCTCCAAGTGGAAATTGCAACCTCCAGCGAAAATTGCATTTGCGGGTAGCCCCTGCAGTCGGCGACCTATCTGCATCATTTCCTCCCCCCAGGAAAAACCCCAAAACCCGAAAAGAAAAAATTAAAGGTGGGAGAGCTTGTCGCTTTTGACATTTCGGCGTTTACCGTTTTGGCCCCAAGAGGAGTTCCCTGAAACCGAAAAAACAAAAAAACTAAAACTTGGAGCGGCCTCAAAAAACGTGCAGCCAAAAAAAAATTAAAAAGGGGGCGGAGGGAGAGATCGAGGAGTGCCAAAGTTGTTTGGTTGGGCAATAAATCTGCCCGTCTTTGTCTTGCAGCAGCTGTGCAAGGGAGACAAAGCAGAGCCAAGGATAAGAGGGGGCTTTTCTAGGGGGCTGCTACGCCTGTTGCGGTCGGAACTCGCATCGACAACTGTGCGGCCGCAAATTAAACGTTTTTCCCTCCAAAAAAAAAAAATACAACAAATCCAAAAAATAAACCCCTGTCGTGCGCCTCTGATATTTTTGCATTGAAAAGTAAAAGTTTCTCGATATTGTGCTCGCTCTTTATGACGGCGAAATCTATATAGCCATATAGCTCGCTTGCCTCGCTTGATGGATAGCTCCGTGGCTCGAGATGAAGATGAAAATTGAATTAAAAATGCAAAAAAATGAAAATGAAAATGAAGTTGCCTTGTGCAACACCCGCCGCCCGCCGCCACCCACCGACATTTTCCCTTTCCACAAAAAAAAACAATGAGCGATATGGCGAGCAGATAAACGAAACGAAAAGAAGCGAAATGTAACGAAGTCATCGCTTTCGTGCCTAAAAAATTAGAGCCCCTCACAGCTCACAGCTCGCAGATGAGTTTCCACATCTAGGCAAAGATTTATAACATATATACATGTATAAGAAATAGTTTATATTAACCCAGAGCCTCGTATAAATTATGGCAAATAAGTAAAAGTAAAGCTAGAGCCATAAAGTTTCCCCGACTGCAAGATACCCAGCACTTGAGTTGATGTAACGTTGTCGTCTCGCCTTCTGTTTGCTTGCTCTGATAAGTTGGGAAGCCATTTAATTAAATGATAACGCTTACAGGTTGCAGCCAGAAAAAATAAGAAAGAGATAATATGACACACACAAATTGAGTCAAAGAACGAGAATTTTAGCCTAGTTTAGCTTAGTAACCATCAGGATTTGCTATATTTTCTGTGGTTTCATTAATTTACTAATTATATATTCCATAAAATCAATCACAGATCACCTGTACTTCATTGACATGGACAGCATACCCACTAAACCCCTGAAATATATAAATAAACATATATATGTACCTGCTATATAGTGTGCTCAACATTACCATATTTTCGGATTTTCGGATGGGGGGAACCAAAAAACGAAATTGGTTTATGGGTCGCTGACCATTGGCCCCCGGGCCATGGGCCATGTGTGTGTGTGCCGTGTGTGATGTGTGTGATGTGTGTGTTTGTTGTGCATATGTGGCAATTAAGCGAGGCAAATAAACCAAACTCATTTTCAGGGGGCCCCAGCTTAGGCCGCCGCACTCTTGACTTGGGCAAACAACACACCACACACACACACACTCGGATTATGTTGGCCAGATTTGCACATATCGGTTGGTTGACTCCGGGTCAGGGCTGTCTAATTGAGCAATTGTCGCTGGCGCTTGATTCCAGCTGGAAAATGCGAATCAAATCAAGGGAAATGCGCTATGCAAATTGGAGGAATCGGAGGAGGACTCTTCATGATCGTAGATCTTAAACCCAATAAATACCGATCAATTAACCAAGATAACTGATCATATATCAGCCTCTGATCCTCGATTTTCCATACATTATTTTCTAAACATGGAATACTTGAGAGATCTCAATATATGTTTATGTGATCCTCTCGATCTCGGGTGCTTTTTTTGTTTTTTGTAACATACAATGGCACATTGCCGTCTGGCGTCCACTCGAAACCGAGTAAGACAACAAGCCATCATCGAACCATCTACGGATTCTCCTATTACCCAGTTGGATCGTGGGCTCCGGCTCCGGCTCCTCTCCTCGATTGCATAACACCCGGGGCCAACTCTGTGACTATGACACGACACTTTTATCGATCGTCTGCCACTGGGAACCTCTCGGAAGCCAGACTGGAGACTCTTCTCTGGGGGGGGATCCACCCGCAGCACTCGGAAAATCATGAAACTTTATAACCGTCCATCGATGGCTGTGCAATTTTCACCCGAGACGAAAATGCGGTGAACAAACTTACATGGGTGCGGTGGCGTTGCAAGGGGGGCTCTTTTTTTTCTTCTTTTTTTATTTCGATTTCGAAGAAGCAACAAACGAGCCAAAAGAAGCGAGCACAAAGAGCGCTCCAAACGGTTGAGCTTCATTGCACAAAAGGCCGTACCCTCCTGCTTCGTCTCCTTTTACTGCACTCCTCTCTGGTCACACTCCTTTATCACCTCCTCTTTCCACTCCTTTATCTGCTCCCTCTCTCTGCTTCTTCCCCCACTTTGGTTGCAGTGTAATAACTCCTCCACGCGCCGCTCGACTCCCGCTTTTTGCAACTTCGCGCCTTGTCAATATAATCTGCTGTCGCGCTTGGCGATACTCTGTGGATCCCCAACTTCAGGGGTACTTCAGTACCAGGAAATTCCCTATTATTTGTATTATTACTGATATTATTAAGCTTCTTTTTATCTATAAAAAAAACAATTTCCTTAGCAATATTTCTTAAAGAAAATGTTCTCAAATCCTCTAAAAAAAAATTAAATTCAACATGTTGGTCTCTTTATTTCAAAAGAAAACATCATAATTTCGTAGAAACTACCATGATTTCCCAAGGGTATACACAGTTTCAGGTCCCACAAAGGCTTTCGGTTCCCCCTAGTTTTTTATGCCCGCTGCACTTACTCCCCCCGTCGCAAAGCTATGAGGCGGGATAAAAAGCGGCTGCATTTTTCAGGCGTTGACAAATTTCGAGCCGAAAACAAAGCAGAGAAGCCGAAAATAAAAACAAAAAACGAGAAAAACAAAAAAAATACAAGACAAAGAGCGGCGAAACATCAGCATCATCGGCGTATCGTCATCGTCATCGACGGGGGCGAAAGTATGCGCAATAATCGAAAAACCGTCGATGGGCTTAGTGGGGTGCAGTGCCGGTCCTGGGAAATTGAAAGCAGCTACGACAAAAAGCGAGCAAAAAATGGAAATATTTTGAATATTTTCACGTGCATTTGCATAAACGGGCGGGGGTGGAGGGGGTTTTTCCGATTTTCCAACGGAGCTGGAGCTGGAGCGGTGACAGGCCCTGGGCTCTCGCTCTCTCTTCCTGCACTTGAAGCCAAAGCCCAAGCCCAAGCCGTAGTCCGAAATGCAGCTGCAGCCACAGCAGCAAAAAGCTTTTTGGCAATTTGCCTTCAAATCGCTCTTTTTTTTGCATCTCCCTCTCTCTTTCGTCAAGTGGAGGAAGCGGCGGCCGGCCACGCCTCCCCCTTTTTTCCGCAAGGATTCAACTGCATGGAGAGCTTTAAAAGACAAAAAAAGGTAACTGGAAAATACAAGGAATTCGTCCTAATAAACGAGGGGACTACGCCATAAGGGGGAATGGAGTGGAATGGCATGGAATGGGAATGAAACAATTGTAGAATTCCTTTTTTTTTTCGGCAACTCTCTCCTTATCTTCCCCATTTTACAGTCCTTGCCACAGACACACCACGAATGTGCCACAATTTCTGTTGCAAGCAGTCCTCGTTCCGTTTCCACAACCACAAAACCCACTGCAGTTACCGCTAAACAGTAGAAACGAATGGAATGGAACAGGCAAAGATGACGCCGACACCTGGGCTTGTCGCTGCTCTTTTCACCCCCTTTTCACACCGCTTTTCACGGCACTTTTAAACCGCAGAAGCAGCTCGTTTTTCTTCTATTTTTCCTCAGCTCAGCTCAGTTTCAGTTACCGGTTCCACAAACAGAGATGGATGCTCAGAACAAACCTGCCGTCCTGTCCTGCCCCCCAAAGTGCCGGGGGGTGAACCAAAGTAAACCAAAACCAAAAAGCCTGCAGAAGACGCCACATGGAGACTACTCTTCTGCAGCGGGGGTAGTTTTGCTGCTGACCCTGGGATAGGTAGTGGAGAATTCTTAGGGGAAGAACTTGGGGTAAATATTAAAGGTAATTCTTTAGGAAGTTAAATAATATTTACATTAAAAGTATTATTATTATTCCTTTAATTTATATTAATTCCTATTACTTTCCTCTCACCCTACAGGGTATTTTCAGATTGATTAGATCCTCGCGAATTTTCCACCGCTTCTTTTCGCCTGCTGTTGTTTCTTCTGCTGATGATGTGTTGGCCCATGTGGCAGTGTGGCATGTGGCAGGGGACTCTTGTTTATGTGTCTACTACAATACTATACAATATGTGTATGGTGTGTATGGCTCTGTGGCCGCGTTGCATGTTGCCAGCTCCTCAATTGGCAAGGCACACACTTGCGCACACCTCCTCGTCGTGTGTGTGTGTGTGTGTGTGTTAGCTTGTGGCATTTCTTCGGTGAAATGTCTGCTCGTGTGGCACGCATGAGAAGATTTCTTTCTGGCTCCATTTCGGGACTATCGCATGACCCTGAAATGCAGTCGCAGCTCTTTTTCTCTGTCTAAGCCAGCTCCTATCTCTATCTCCCAGATATTTTACGGGTTTTTTGTTCGTATCTTTAAATTAATTGCTTAAGCCCAAAGTATGCTTTACGACCCGAATCGGAGTTGGTCTATAATTTAACTGGAAAATGTTTAATTAAAAGGAAGTATTTGAAATATAAAAGGAGAAATAAAAGGCGGTTTAGTGGGGTTTAATTAAGTACTGCTATCTAGTATCTTTGTGTATATTAATATTTATAAATTATAAAGTAGGAATGAGGTTTTTAAAATATTTAGATAATGAAATTTAAACTTTCAGAGAGTTTCAGCTGTATCTAGTATCAGTATCTGTATCTCGCATCTTGTATCTAGAGTCTAGTATTTAGTACTTCGTATCTGTATCTAGCATCTTATATCTAGTTATCTGAATACAAATCTTGGATTTGCGACGCATTGTATGTCATAAAACCTCTCAGAGATCTCTTTGGATTGATGGATGACGGACTGGTTCTCGACTGAAATGGAAAAGCTCGACTATAGTCTTCTCCTCTTTCCGCACTCATTAACATTGCTGACACACGCAGTCGCCTTGCCGATTTTAATGATCATTCGCGGAGACTGTTAATCATCATCGGTAGGGGGACCAAGAAACATGCGTTGTCGGCTGTCGTACTACTCCTCTTTTTTTTTTGCTGTGTGTAAGTTATTCCTACTACAACAAAAAGCCAGCGAGAGATGCGGAGGCAGCAGGAATTTGTTTAAGGCATACACATAACACACAGCAACAGCAGCAACAGGGACAAAAACAACAACATCAAACATCATGAAACCGGTTGCCTTTGCATACACATACATATATATATTTTTTGTTGTGCCCCCCAGCTTCTCCATCTTCGCTCCCCCTTCTTTCTCTTCTTCTCCTTTCTTCTGCTGGCTCTTCTTGTTTGGCCATCTTCAACTTTGGCTTCAACTTTTGCCAGGGCTTTCAATCAATTGAATCACACTCAATCAATATTTGCCGAGTTGCGATTACTCTTTTTGTATATTGTATATTCCTTTAGAATTCGAAGAAGGCCTTCAGAGGATTCAGAGGATTTTTCTCCTTAGTCTCTCAACTTTCTTAAGTCCACATCTTGTGGCGATTCTTCTGAATTTCCTTCTTTATTCCGCAAAGTTAAGGCATTCCCGTTATACTCAGATTAGCTTAAACAATTAACTAATTATATTCCTGTTGATTAATATTCATTGAGTTCCCTTTCTAATTTTTATAATGTCTTCTTAGGATTCTTCCCAATTCTTCTCATTCTTCTTTTAACTTTTTTCAACTTTTGAGTATTTTTTTATAGCTTTGGTTTCATTTTATGACTGTTTTTTTTACTATAAAGTGTTTATAAATTTGTAATTCTTTTTCATCCCTATATGCAATTCTTCCATTTTATATAGGCAACTCTTCTAAGTTATACTAGTAAGCTTTCTTTAACTTCTACCATTTTAATTCACTTTAATTTCTTATTAAAGCAGTAAACACTATTAACTTCAAGTATCTATCGTTTCAAATGCATTTATTAGTTGCCAGAAGAGGGTGACAGCTTGCGGCTGCCACACCCCCACTGGCCGACGCCTTGTGGAAACCTCATCGAGTCTCCTGGTTAACCGCCTTTTGGCCTCGTGAGTCGCAACCAGAATGGTAATCAACTTGTTGCCAACTGAGCCTGGTCGAAACACAGTGGTCTTCGAATTGAGCTTAACTCCAAAGGCTTTAATGAAAGGTAGGCCTGGGATTTAATTATGAATTTGTCGTTATTTTGTATTTAAACAAAAATAAACTTTATTTTACTATTAAAATTCAACTATTAAACTAAACAAGTAAAATGTTGCCAAGCCTTTAAGACTTTAAAACAACTAAACCGATTAACATATCTTAGTTAAACATCGTTACTAAATGTGTAATACCTATTACCAAGCTGTAGTGAGATAATTAATGAGTTAACCATTCTGAAATTTAATGGGAACTGAACTTTGTTCTTTTATGCATGCATCCAGCATAAATTCATTGTAAATTACAAGACTGTTAATCTCTATGTCTTTTTCCGCCGCCACCCACTGAATTTTCCCACCCAGAGCCAGTGACCATCAACATGAACATCAACATCATCATCGGCATTAAGATTATACCATTACCATTATCATTATCACCATTACCGCACCTCAAATCCGAATCCGAATCCAAATCCCAGGCCATCAGAAGAACCCATTCCGAGGGCTACACACGCCGCGGTGCAACCGAAATGCCAAACCAGAAATCACGGCAAAAGAGCTAAAAATCCACGCGGAAAAAACAAAAACAAGAGTCAAATGCTAAGAATAAACAAAAGCGAGCACAACTTCGCCGCACTCCCTCCTCCTCGACGCTGCGTGGTAACAACAATTGCAGGGCAAGAAGCCTCTGAGAGAGCACATGTGCCACCAAATTATTCACACCTCCGCCGCCCCTGCATTCGCCACCATTCCCCTGTCATCCTCCACTCCACTCCCCCCAGGCAGGCGGCAAGCCCCTCTTCAGCCACGCCCACTCGAGACGCACACAATCTCCCGTACCATTTTTTATAAATTTTTTTTTTCGCTTGGCCCCACCACCGCCACCGCCAACTCCAATTTCAACTCTGAGCACTGAACACCGCATTATTATTTTAATTACACCAAAAAAAAAAAAAAGAACGACAACGTCCACATATGCACAAACATAAAATTTAAACAAGTTGGGTGAAAATAATAGGAATTAAGGGGCTGAAAACTTGTTCTGGCTCCACCTAACATATCACATATGAAGCCCTAATTGGCTGATAATGCTGCCATAAAATTGTAATAAATGAGAGACAAAAAGGGAACCTTGCTGGTCTATAATATTATTATATTATTTACATTTTAGAATTGCAATAAAATGTCCAACAAGGAGCCACAATTGCCAATTGTTTTTTGGGCAATAATAATTTCAATTTCCCTATGTAAATCGAATTATCATTCATTTTCGTGTTACTGCCGTACGCTTCTCTCTATGGAGACATTATATGAACCCCGCGGGGGAATAGCTTTATGGGGACCTGTTGAAAGGCTTTTAAGGGGACATAATCACTCTGGTTGATGATGCCTGGATCATAAAATCTACCATCTCAACCGCTGCTGTATATCTCTGCATGAACACGACTTTAGCAGCACTTTTCAGTTGGAGTTTGGAGTTGGAGTTGGAGTTTTTCGACTCGGACTCTGACGCCAAGTTGGCAAAGTGCACTCGACGACAAAAAAGGGCGGCACAAATGCGCCCCCAAAACGATCAAGTTTTCCCCTGAAAGGGGGGCGGCGAGATGTCAGAGGTAACCCTTGCAAGGAGCAACGGCAACAAATATGGCAGCAGCAGCACACGTGTTGCACAGATGTGGCAACAAAAGTTGGCGAGTGGCAAACAATTACAGAGCGCGAGTTTTTTGATATTTTTCATTTTATTTTTATTTATGTTTCGGCGGAAAATTGCTGGGTTACATTTAAAAATGGAGACAAAAATATGAGAGGGTGTTTCTGTAAGGTCTGTAAGATCTGTAAAAAACTTACCATGTCCATCTAGCCAAAACTGGTAAGGTATAAGTATTTTTTAAGAAGTATTTCCTAAGCTAAAAACGCATAAAATATGTGCAACCACATTTAAAAATGGAGAAAAAATGCCCATCAAGCCGAAACTAGCAAGATTCAAAGCTCAGCACACATAAAATATTTACAAGTAATGAGAACTGCAAATAAGTAACAATAAGTATTAAAAATCATTGGCTTATCTATAACCAAAATCCTTTTCTTTACCAATTTTACTTATAATTCAGGTTTAAGCTCTCAAGACATAACTAACTTGAAGTTCACTTAACTTTTATCTGCTTTAGACCATTTAATATTTTATTTTTTTATTGAAACCCGCTGAAGATTCTCTTTGGTGTTTAGGAAGACACATTTTTAAAATTTTCCGCGTCTGAAGACCGAGATTCAAGGTCTTCGACTTGGGGTTTTATTTTTTTTTTTTGGTTCTAATTCCCATAGCCACAGATCCATAGTTAAGCAGAGGGTCGACATGCAGAGACACCGCGAATGGAACACACGAAGAAAAAATTGCCTGGCAACCGCAGAAAAAATCCAAGAGATGTGATGGAGAAGATACAGATACGGGGGGTTTTAATACTAGGAAGGTGGCAGAAATAAAGCATTTTCCTTTCGCTCGCTGATTTATTGTAAACTGCGCCTATTATTATTCTCGCCTCTTTGCTTTTCTCCTCTTTATATATTTTTTTATTTTATTTTTCGTGGCATTTTATTGTGTGTGTGTGTGTGTGTGTGTGTATGTTTCTGTACTTTATTTTTTTCGGCTTTTTGTCTTGCCTCAATTGTCTGGCATTGCATGGTTTTATTTCGTATTTCCCAGTCTCTGGGCTTCAAATGATTTTATATTTAGCCGCCGCTTCTGCTTCTTCGTTTTCTGACTTCTTCACGAAACGCAGTGGCAAGAATAACAAAAAAAAAATTAAAGAAACGGCGAAAATTAACCAGAGGCAAGCATTTCGTGTGGCACGATGTGAGAAGTGCCGGGGATCCGCTTCCAATTTATATATAGAATTGCAACAATGCGAACACGGCATCTCAAAAAGGAGAACGAGGGACTGCAAAAATAGCCAAAGACTTCACGCCAATCGAAGATATTTTCATGCAGTCGATAGTTTCGATAATTCGATCAATTTCAGCCAAGAAAAGGATTACAAAATATATAAAATCAATTAAGTATTGTAACAGAAATTGTATACTACGAAAAGTTAAAGACTTTACGCCAATAGTTCCGATAACTCGATAAATCTCAAGTTACAAGTAGAAGTCAAAAAAGGGTTTTAAAAATATATATATATATATCGTAACAGGAAAAGTATACTCGTTATTCTATCTTATCTTTATATTCATTACCATTCACTTTCTGTATTCAAAGCGTAAAAATTATCATTGTTATCAACTATTGACCATTATTAACTTGCACTTGAAGGTTTACCTATATTTGCAATCTTTCGTTTTGTTTAAGATTATTTTCAAATAAAAGTATACCCAAAGAAACAAAGGAAAATCAATATTTAAAGCCTAAATTCATTAATATTCTGAGTGTGATTAAGCCGTATTAACAAATAAGAACTTATCCTTTCTGTATTTAAAAGGTAAACTACTGCAATTTACTGAATTTCATACAAAAATTTATCCTTAAAATAACAACAGAATTAATTGACGCCTTTTTGTTTAATCTATTGCTAATTGAAACAAAAGATAGCGACACTATTTATACCAGAAATCTCCAATTAATCAGTCTGTTGTCGCTCTTCTTGTTCGCTCTTAATTGCAAGATATGAACTCGACTTTAGTTAATAAAATAAAAACTAATTGCCCCTTTTTGGCTTTTTTCTCATCGATTATCCCAGTCAGAGATAAAACAAAGACCTCAGAACTGTTGTTTAAGTAACCCAAAATTAATAACAAGACTTTTATCTTTGTTTGTTTGTTGCCTAATTGCAAAATATGAACTCGAGGCGGTGACAAATAGGAAATGTATTGATTGCCACTTGTCTTGTTGATTCGATTACTCAACGAGCGTTAGAACCCGTGTTTAATTAACCTCAGATTTATTATTTTTTCGTGCATATGTGTGTGTTTGTGTGCTATTGGCTAATTGCAAAATATATGAACCCGGCGGGGCTTTGATAAATGAAAAGTTTCACGGATTGAGCAATTAATCAAGGCAGCGAGAAGATTCGAATTTCGGGTTTGAATGCGAATTCATTATGCCATTAGAGGCGAGTCGGAATCTCGGCAACCTTAACGAGGGGAAAGTGCAAATTCCGGGGGATCTACTTACACTCTCACTCAACGCTCGCAGATTGTAAATCGCAAATAAAAACATTATCCACACACACACACGCGCCGAGCCGTGCCGATCGACTAATTAAACAGAAGACAAAAAAACGAACTTTGATGTATTTTTGATTTGATTTGATGATGATTTTCCAGCCCCCACAGCCCGCTTGCCGCATCACACGCCAATTTTAGATTGATGTCTTTGTAAGGGCGAAAAAATTGCGAGCAGATTTATTGGATATTATTTTTTTTTTTTCGACATTCGATATGCGTAGTTAACAGTGGCGGCAGCTGTCGTTAATGAGCTCCAAGCCCCACCAACTCCATTTCTTTTTTCTTTCATTTTGGGATTCATTTTGGGCATCTCGCATTTCAGCGTGGCGGCGGCAAAAGTTCGTGACTTTTTTTTGGGGAGCGCAATCGATGGATCCATGTCATATCCGCATAATGAATTTGCATTTTAGCTACAATTTCGCAGAGGCGCGTAATTCGAGGCGAGTTTTACTTGCAACATCGAATGGTTTGGAGGAGAAAAAATAAGCATTGGAAAGCGTAAAGAAATTTGGCATGCCAACTCATCCAATTTGATGGATTCGATAACTATAGCTATCAATAATAATGATTGAAATCATTCAGGGAATTAGATTAAATTTTGAGTTGATTCAGAGTCAACTAAAAGTATTTCCAGTTTATAAATACAATGAAAAGCTAAATAAAATGAGTTTAGGTAAAAACGCCTTAAACGTAATACAAATATTTTAAATAAATAATAAACATAGCAGAAAGATACAAGAAAGAAAGTAAAAATTAAAAGGGACCTTGTACACATTTAGTAGTTGAAGGATAAATGAATATACCTTTACAACCATGTTGTTTACCAAGCAAATTTAAGATCTCTTTGACTAACCAAGAGTTTCTTGATTTAATACTTCAACTTGCATGCCCTTTGATTAATAAAGAATCGATTAGGGAAATGCTCAAACGAATAACACTCCAAAACCAATCAATGGCAAAGGGGCCAAAGCACACACAAGTCAAATGAAGAGAGGTGTTCGAGCAAAGTTCTAATCAAAATATTGAACGGATGCCACCTGAAATGGGAAATGCAAAATACAAAGGTACTAAAAAAAATCACAAAAAATCACCAAGAAACAAAAACAAAAAAAAAAGCAACGAAACGAAGAAGCTGAGTGAAAGGACAGCCAAAAACGGAGCTAAAAAAAGCAGCAACTAAATTTGTGAAACCGTTATTATCATGTCGTGCTTGCCCCCGTCTCCTTTCCTCGCTTGCTCTCTGTCTCTGTCTCTGTCTTTTGACCAGGTCGATTATGAAAGATACATTTGGTATCTGTATCTGTATCCGTATCCGTGTCCGTGTATCTGTGCGCTGCTTGGTAGCTGTGTTTTAGCCATTTGTTTGCATCAAAAACCATCGTTTTACCATTTTGTAGTTTTTACACACATTTTTCTTGCTCTTTCTGGTCTTTCGGTGTTTCGATTCGTTTGCATTAATCCAATTTGTTGTTGCTGTTTGCTGTACGGTGCTTGTTGTTGTTTTTCCTACCTTTGTAGGTGTTGGTAAGAGTGTGTGGTGTGTGTATGCGGGTGCTAATTCAATTAGCGGCATTAGTCGAGGCGCCTCACCGCTATCGATACATTGCTGCCAAAGTGCTATCGACGCTTTTCGCAATTGCCTATCGAGGGAATTTTGGCGGGTTTATATATTTTTATTAATTTTTGGGCAACAACTATTTGATTTTTCTAACTTTAAGATACAACATTTCGTGTAAACAAATTTTGTAAATATTTTAATATCTATTTTAATTAGCTTGTTGGATTTATATGCTAAAAACTTCCATTTAAACCTAACATTATAGGCTCGCGCCCACTTGGGCTCTATTTTATATATTTATTTCCCCACGAAATTAGTACCCCGCTGCTAAGTGTTAAGTGCTCCCTCAGCGGCAGAAAATACAAATAAAAATAAATAGAAATATGTAGGCCTAGCCCAACCAGGTCTAAAGCCGAGCAACTGTAACACAACTGGTCAGAAAGGAAAAAAAATACAAAACGAGAGCGAAAGGCGGGGGAGAAACTCGACTCAAGCAAAGTGCAATGCCAACCGCATTTGTTTTTTAATATCTTGATTTTATTTATTTTTCTGCATGGCGCCCCAGCACACACATTTGCATGTACCCACACTTGTAGCATATTTCTGCACTCTTTTTTCCCATTTCTTCTGGCTCGGAAGCCAGCGCTTTTTGCCAGCTCTTTTACCTTTTTAGCTCATTATGTCAGCAGTTTACGGTCTGAAAAAGAAGACACCTGAGACGCCCTGCGTCCAACTATTGGAAATCACTCGCTCTTTAGCGCCTCTTTTTTTATCGAAAGCCCTATTCCGAAGCCAGGTAAATGGATCACTGGAGTAGTAGTAATGTGGGGAAATCTAGTAAAAAAAAAAGCTGGCCAAGAAGATGACATGAAACTATGTTCCGATTGTGCGACTTTCGATTTTACACTCGGAAGGCAAGGGGAAAATAGAGAGCAAGTGTGAAATGCGATCGGAAAGAATAGACAAAAGTTAGAAATATTTATGTATTAGCCTGGCCTAATGAACTATAAATTCTGGCTTACGATCGGCTTATGATGGGTCTTTAAAGTCAAATACAATATTGCAATAATCACTTTGTTTACTTGCCAAGTTGCCATAAAAATAGCGATAAAAATGTTACGTCTATTGGATTTATCAGTAATATCATTATATTTATGCTATAAATATTCGTTTTATTTTTATAGCTCTGTGATTTTTGCTTTGTTGTTGAATTTAATTTAAGTGAATTTCAGAGCTTCATACAAAAGTTCTATTACATTTTTTGCAGGCGACCTTCAATCTAAACTCCCAACAGAATCCTGATATTTTTCTGTGTGCAAACACAAAGCTGTCTCTCTTTTTCATTGAAATTAGACACTTTATTGAGTGCAACGGTTGCGCATGCGCTTTAGCCGTCTCGCTTGCACCCCCACAAGAACAGGAGATGTAAAAGAGAACATTTCACTCACCTCTTCCTTATCCTCTTTGCTGCTGCTGTTGCTGCTTCTTCCTTGGTGAGAGCGATAGACCGCGAGAGAGAGAGAGCTATCGAGGAGCAGCTGCTGCTGAGAGGATCGCCGTCGACGCTGGCAGCGCTGACTTATTTTTTCAGTGCGTGCGCGCCACAAAAACAACTACTAATTTAATGGTTGTTGTTGCTGCTGCTGCTGCTGCCGACGCTTCTTCCTTCTCCTCTTTGATGCTGGCTCTGTTCTTGTTGTTGTATTGAATCCGGTTTCTGAATTTCTTCTTCAACTTGTTACTTCTCCTTTCCTATTCGCCTCTTCCTCTTGTTCTGCTACTTCTTCTCGTTCAGCTGTTGTTGCTGTATTTTCCAAAAAAAAAACATAAAAAATAACACAATCTTCACTTGAAAAAAATTAATAATATTTTGTTGGGCACTGCACTTGAATTCCTTTCTGGCTTTCTCAAGCTCTCGTATGTTGTTTTTGTTGTTTTTATTCGATTGATCAAAACGAACGCAGAAGAACGCAGATCAGTGAGATAAAAAAAAAACAATAATACACGCACCAACACACTGTCACGACACGGAGCGCGCGAAAAAAAGGGAGAAGCACGTGAATGAAGAAGCGAGACTCTGCCAGCTTCTTGTCCTTGGTAATTAGTTAAGTTTAGTTTAAGTTAACTTGAGCATTTACTGGCTGCAGCAACAATTTGATTTGCAATGCTTGGCCAAAAGCGCACAAGACCACGAAAACACGACGGGGGCGGCGACAGAAACAACGACGTTCACGCTCTCTCGAAAAAACACAACCGTTTTTAATAATTAATTTAATAATCGAAAGTAAATACAATTTTCGGCAATTTCCCGGCAACAATCATCCTGTACGCCTCGAAAAATTGAAACTAACTGCGATGACCGAGCGAGCAAACACGTCCAAACATTTCGCCGAATGCGAACAAACTGAACAAAACGGAACTTGGGAAACGGGGAACTGCTGCCGGCCAGTGATGCCAACTCGGCGGTCGTACAACAAGCTTATTTGTATATTTTATCATTTGTTTCTTTATTTTCTATTCATTACAAGCTATATTTATGGCACACTACGAAAGTAATTGTTAGTAAATTAATTAATTAATTAAATTATTAATTTCAATTTAATAACTTAGAATTTCTTTGTTTAGTATTTAAAAGCTTATTTGCAGTAGTACAATAATTAATATCCTCCACATTCCCTTTCGCTCTCATTTCCAAATTCAATATTTTTAAGTCCCAGTTAAATTCCACTTCACGTTCCACTTAAAATACACATTTTAGATTTCTCTGAGAGTGAATCAGTGCTCTCAAAATTAGCCAAAAACGCTACAAAATGTAAAATCGTACATCAGTTATAGAATTTTTAAAATACTTAAATCAAGGCAATATTAATAAAGCATTTAACTTTATTTACTTTTCAGTTTATTCCTGGTGTCGTCACAACAAAAAAATAGCCAAAGTTCGATGGCTGTTGTGCCATCACTATCCCTGACCCGTTCAAGTGGTTTGTTGTTGTTCGAAGCGTTGCCATGTTCGACGTCAGCACCTAGCGCCATCGAGCGCGGTTCGAAGCAGCCTCCTGCGCCGGCGCGCCGTCGGCCGCAAAGCGCAACAGTTTGAATGTTGTTGGGCTGCGAACCATCGAACATGTTCGATGCAGCCGAAATCTATGTTAAGTTAACATTTGGCTGCCCGCGATAATAAATTACATTATTTTTGGCAAGTGCAGGTGACAAACTCCGATATCGATATGCGTATGTGTGTTGCGTAGTATGTGTGATTGTTTAACAGCTGCGCCGGCGCAACCGAGCGGGGAAAAGAGATGGGGCATGTGGCTCACAGTGCGTAGCGAGCATGTTAATGAGCTCGCGGTCTTCTCTCTCTTTCTTCGGCGTACGCACTTGACTTTGGAAAACAACACTGGGCGAAAAGAAGGGAGGCAAAAACGAAATACATATAATTTTTATTAATATTTATTTTTATACCTATGCAAAGGGTATTATAATTTTGCGAACAAAATCGGACAACTAATATCATAGGATTTATGACGAAATTAACGTAAAAAAAATCTAACTTCTCTGTTTTTCAACGTGTTACTATAAATTTCGAGATATAGCGTTGTACGCTTTTTGTGTCATTAGGATCGTACAACTAAATCGGTGACAATCCAATCGAAATCTCAAAAATCTAGAAAAAAAATCCATAAAAATTATATAAACTCAGAAGCATAATTTCCAACGACTGCAATGGAGGATGCAAACGACTACGAAGATCTGAGGGCCTTTGAGCGACGTCTCCTCGAAATGGCTACCATGTACAGCACCACGACATTGCGCTGGCGCATTATCCTGGCGCTTCTCACAAAGTTGGCGATCATTGGCTTCTGTTCTTGGCTCGGGGATCCAGACATCATCGTCGTCCCATCGAGCCACCCTGAATTCACCGTTGCCGTCTTATCGTTTATCTTTTTGCTAATTCTGGGCTAGCATAAGCTGTTATTTGAAGTCGAATTTATCATATCATATCATGGGCTGCGATGACACAGGAAATCTACATACATACATATCAGGGCGCGAAGGAGGACAAGGATACAGACATGAATTCTCAGCATTTCCAGGACAATTTGTAACATCTTAACAGAGTTGTTTTCTTTCAAATAAAAGCAAATACTTGCGGAGGAACAATAACAGCATATAAATTGCGACGAACCCTCAAATAATAATAATCGCCTATATTTATTTACCACTGATTTATATGAAGATTTAAAATTCGACATGTAAAATTTAATTGTAAAGGTAAATGTTTTTTAAATTTACAAACTGATATATTTTCAATATTACCAAATTGGATCGATTTTCAATGATCCATTTGCAGAGTGCCAGGGTATAAAAACTTTGGCTTATCGAAGATAGCTTTCTTTCTTGTTATATAGTCCATTTTATTTATTAATAAAAAATTCGTCTAATTTTAATTATTTACATAACTCATAGCGAAGGAATTTGCAATGAATTTGTTTTTAAAATGCATAACTATTTAATTCAGTTATTTATATTTATTTTTAGTTGAATTATTACTTCTTTCATGTACTGTTTTGTCGCAGTGTTTTTCGGTTGTGTAATTGGGCGCGCACTGCATTTCAATTTAAATTCCAATTCAGAGTCCCATTTGAATGCTGGCCAAAAGCACTTACTATCCACTACCAACCTTCGTCCATGGTCGAGGTCAAGGTCACACAAGTGTGATGGCCAAAATGCTAGGTTCATTTGAGTATTTATTTGCTCTTCACTTCAATCACTTGAAGGAGTGTGTGTGTGTTTACAGTAAGTTTTCAGATATTTTGTAGAAAAAATTATATGATATAATCATTATAATTTGAATCATTTAATAATTTCTCCGAGACATTTGACCGAAAAATAGTATTTATTGCTTATATTATTCTGGTGCCTATGAATCTCATATTAATTGATTTAAAAATTGAATAAATAAAAAAACAAAATAAATTTGCTAAAAAGAAGACAACGCTAGAAAGCTCCGAACACCTTGGGAAGGAATTCCTTTCTTATATATGTCTGGTCTTGATGAATGACCAATTGCATAAATGTAAAATTTCTAATTTAAAATGAGACCTCAAGGACGGCAAATCTTAGCTCTTCGTGATATTTTCTCTGGTGCTTTTAATAAGCGCAGCAAGCGTAGCTTGACAACAAAGGCAACCATAAGGAAGCCAACGGTTCTTTGGACCTTAATTGAAACTCTTGCCGTTCCACAGAGTTGGGTGCCGAGCTGTGTGAGTTGGGAGGTCGCCGCCATATGGAGACTGATGTGAAATATGTTAATTAAGCTCACCAAAGTGCATCGAATGGTCGGGGAGTGCCGGAAATAGACGCATTACAAATGGAAAAGAGAACGGCACTAAGGTTAGGACCCTTTACTTTGATTCATTTGAGGCGACGGCAAGTGCTGATGGATGGATGTACCAACATTTATGTGGATAAAGACAGGCAAACAATGTTTTCCACTCAGACTAGCTCCTGTCGTTCCCCCCGTCGGAATCTCTCAAATAAATGGCCCCAACTGTCCCGAGCCCAAGAATTCAAATAGGTTTCCGAAAGAAATTTTAAGAAATATGCAACCAATCAATTTAGTATTTTTTGGTTGCATTTTGTTTTAAATTCCCCGCGATTTAATATCGCTTGCTAATATAGCTAGAGCTGAAGTATCGATTGAGGCGATAGCTAGAATCGATAGATCTGGTATCGGTGTTGCTTGCCCACTATAAAAGGACTGCTTCGATGCT